>PVJO010015119.1:0-46044 GCA_004026905.1 Hystrix cristata | reverse complement strand
CTGGAGAATAGAATAGGAAGAACCCTCGAAGACATAGGGGTAGGAAAAAAATTTATGAACAAAACCCAGACTGCACAGGAAACAATACAAAGAATCAGTGCTTGGGACCACATGCTATTGAAAAGTTTTTGCACAGCAAAAGAAATCACCAATAGAGTAGGGCGAAAACCCACAGACTGGGAAAAAATTTTTGCTAGCTTTCAGTACAATTTTTAACCCTCTGAATTTCTATTTGGAGACATGTTTATGGACTCTAATTTTTTTTTCTATGCTGGTATTCATGTTTTACAACGTTTGTTTAGCTCAGCTAACTTTTTATTAATGTTTTCTGTAGACTTGCTGATCATTTTATTTGACCCAATATCTTATTACTTAAATCTTTTGTGAGCTTTCTAAGTGCCTTATTTGTCAGTTTTGTTATCTCTCCTGACATTGTTTCAAATAATTCATGTGCGTGGCTTTTGTTTTACTCCCCCTTAATGCCCCATGCATCTGCATCAGCTTCGGGAAAATTGGGAGTTTTTGGAGGCATTTTGTCCGAGTGTCTTCTCATGTTTCTGTGTGTGTGTGTGTGTGTGTGTGTGTGTGTGTGTGTGTGTGTGTTGAGGCTTGCAGTGTGATGTAGTGGAGAACTTTGTTTCTATTGTGGATACCTCTTTTGTTAATGTCTTTTTTCAGCAGTGTCCTCTTGGCATGGCTAACTTTTGGCCTTTGCCTCTGTCCCAGGATCCAACCATTCCTGTTTACTTGAGGTGGGAAACAGCAGCATGTTGGCCCAGTATCTGATTTTCAAGGAAAGGGCAACAGCATTCTTAATGATTCCAGGGCAATCCTGTTATTGCAATCCCCAAAAGCAATTAATAGCAACAGCTATGCTACCTTGGCTATAGTAATAAAATCAGCATTAATTATAGCATTAAATACAATTGAATATTGACAAATCCAAAGGAGTAATAATGTAACACTCGTAACCACAGAAAACACGAGGTCATCTTTATAGTATGAACACTAAGACAAACCAAACATTGACCTACTATCAACCTACAGTAAAATCTACTAATTGGAACAACTGTAACTCTATGAACCATATGATAGTATTTAACAGCAATAGTGTAAATCTAACTAGCTACATAGAGATTTATAAAGCTTACTAGTTATACTAGTAAAGGTAGAGGGGGTGGGGCCTGGAGAGTGAAAAAAGAAATGTTTGAAAAATTAATAAATGGGATATGAAACAGAGGAGAGCAAATTAAGATAAGAGCTCCTATTGAGGAGTAAAAGGAAACTAGTAGTGATAGAAATCAGACTGGAACAGGAACTCGAGGAGGGCATAAGAATATGGAAATATATCACCTTTTTCTGGTTAGGCAGAATCAACATAATCAAAATGGCTACACTTCCAAAATTGACATACAGATTCCAATAAAAGTACCAGTATCATTTCTCACAGAGCTAGAAAAAACAATTCTAAAATTTATATGGAATCAGAAAAGACCCAGAAGAGCAAACACATTCCTGGGTAAGAGATGCAAAGCAAGTAGCATCACAATCCAAACTTGGAGTTAAATTATAAAGCTACAATAATTAACAAAGCATGGTGCTGGCACAAAAACAGGCATATGAATCAATGGAATAGAAGAGAAGAAGCAAAAAACCCCCAAGCACATACAGGTGTTTAATCTTTGACAATGGATGAAAAAACATGTACTGGAGGAAAGATAGCCTCTTTAATAAATGGTGCTGGGAAAATTGCATATCCACAGGAAGAAGATTGAGTCTAGACCCATATATATCACCATGCACTAAACAAAAATCAAAGTGAATCAAAGATCTAAATATTAAAATAGAAACACTTAACCTCCTGGAAGATAAAATAGGTATAACTCTTGAAGACGCAGGCATAGGCAAGGTCTTTCTGAACAGAATCCCAATGGCCCAAGAAATAATACTAAGAATCAACAAATGGGATCATATCAAATTAAAAAGCTCCTGCACAGCAAAAGAAATGGAATCTATAGCATGAGAAAAAAATTGTCAGCTATTCCTAGGGTGGAGGAATAAAATCAAGACTACATAAAGAAGTAAAAGAAAAAAATTAGACAACCCCAAATAAAAGACCTAATCAAAAAATGGGGAACTGAAATGAATAAACACTTCTCAAAAGAAGTACAAATGTCCAATAAATATATGAAAAAATGCTCATCATTGCTGGCCATCAGAGAAATGCAAATTAGAGTTACATTGAGATACCATATTACCCCCCCAAAAAATTGATATCATCAAAAAATATAATAAAAGCAAATGCTGGCAAGGATATGGGGAAAAAGGAACTCTATAATACTGTCAGTGGGAATGTAAACTAATACAACCTCTGTGGAAATCAGTGTGGAGATTCTTCAAAAAGCTAAAAGTAGAAATTCCGTTTCACCTAGCTATCCCCTTTCTAGGTATCATCCTAAAAGAGTTAAAATCCTCATATTACAGGGAAGCACACATACTCATGTTTATAGTAGTGCCATTTATAATAGCTAGATCTTGGAAGCAGCATATATATCCAATAACAAATGAATGGATTAAAAAAATCTTATATTTACACACAGTGAAGTACTACATTGACATTAAGTAGGATGAAGTTGAGGCATCCGTAGATAAATGGATGCAACTTGAGAACTTAATGTTAAGTAAAATAAGTCACACACATAAGTTCAAATATGACATGATTTCTCTTAGATGAGAAACACAAAGAACAAAATGGAAGAGAGATAAATAGGAAATAGGGATAAGTCTGAATACTTACACTAACTACAAATTCCATTGTTTTAAAAATATTTCCATATATGATAATTTGTTTCATTTGAACTATTAGTTTACCTTAAGTTCATTGAAAAGAAGATGTATGCTATTATATATTTCTTTTTAATCTTTTTGGTTTATGTCTTGTAGTCTGAGTAACTACTGTGAAGATAGTGATACACAGTATAATAAACTATTGTTATTCTCTTATTTGATTGTGAAATTTTATTTTTTTCACAAAATAAAAAATTCCAAAAGGAAGTCTTTATTCTTTAACAGAAAGAGAGAAAATTCAACAGAACAGTTTCTGCCTTTAATTTTCCTGTTCTACCTTCTTCTCCTCATAGAGATACCCGACTGTATTCCAGCATTTGGTTTACACATTATACCTAACTGCATAATAAATAGAATATAAATCAAATAGTTTTTTTTCCTCATGCCAAAAAGATGGCAATAGAGTAAATTCACAGCAAATAACAAACAAGGAGAAAAAAGATAAAGAAAGAGCAAAAACAGGAAATACAAGATATGAAGGAAGGGAAAAATAATTGAAATGGAAAAAGACAAAGGGAGAAAAGAGAAACTAAAAAAGGAATAAAGGGAGAAATACCTCAAATCCCCAAAAACCCTAATGAAGGAAAGCTAAAATAAGGAAAAATAGAATAATCAAAACAAGACTGAGTCAAGATAAAATTGCTGTGGTTTTTAGTGAGTGGTTTATTTCCAAGATTTGCAGTCGTAGGATCCTGCCAGCTCAATGTGCTAAGCCTAGCTTTCGGGCTGACGGGTTTGGAGAAGCCCTTCCTGTGCCAGAAATCCCACTGCCCATTCCCCCCACCAACTGCAGTTAGCATTCAAATCAGGGTGTGTTCCTGTTGGTAGCTGGGGAACACAATCAGCTCTCTGGTGTCTGCTGGAGATAAGCTACAAGGCAGGGATTCAGGTGGGCTGTTGGACTTAAGGTCCATGGCTGTGGGGTCTCGCTGCTCCCTTCTTTCCACAGGGATTGTCCTGATGGTGGATCTGGTTGACTGGTTAGTCCTCTCTGCTGCTCCATTCAATAGGGAATCAAAATGGAGAGCTGTGTTGGAGTTTGTGGATGATCACACTCTTATGTCAGGGGGCTTTTCTGGCCCCATGTGGACCTTGTTGCTCAGTGAGGGGAGGGCACTGCCCAAAGCATGTGGGCCTGCTTGCTTTTGTGGAGAAGGGGTGCCACTCATCTGGTGAGGGCCTTCCTGCTCATGTGTAAGAGATACTTGATAGAAATGCATTTAGAAATCTGAAATTTAAAAGCAGTGCCTTCTAAATTACTGAGAAATAATATGAAAGCCCAATAAAATGTAAATATTTTGAACTAACAAATGAAAGTATGACATCTCCAAACTTAAGGATCCAGGTAAAATATTGCATAAAAGGAAAAATTTAGCTTTAAATGCATTATTTAAAAAATAAAAAAGTTTGAGACTCTATATCAAAATTTAATGTCTTGAGATGATAGAAACTCTGCAAAACACAAAGAAAGGAGAAGGGAAGATATTAAAATGTAAAGAGGAAAATAAAATAGAATGCAAGTGTACATTGACTGGATCATGGGGTGGCCAGATATGTCATTTCTCATTTTTTCCTGTGTGTCTGTGTAGATATTTCTGTGTGAGGTTAACAATTGAATTGGTAGACTGAGGAAAGCAGATTTCCTCGTCTTACTCAGGTAGGCCTCATCCAATCGGCTGAATAAAACAAAAGTCTCAGTAAGGGAGCATTTTTTCTCTTTCGCCTGTTTTTGAGCAGGGATTTGTCTTCTGCCTTTGAACGTAAACTTGGGCTGGAACTTACGTCATCATCTTGTTGCTTCTTAGATCTTCAGACTCTAACTAGAACTACAATATCAGTTTTCCTGGGTCTCCAACAGGCCTATTCAAAATCTTCAACCTTTATAATTGTGTGAACGAATTCCTCAAAATAAAGCTCTTTGCATGTGTCCCCTACAGCAGTGGTGGTGAATCCATGGCAGGTGTGCAGCTGCAGGGGTTTTGATCATTGAAAGTTCTAAAAGGTTCTGCAGAACCCTGACTGGTACAAGTTACATCTGAACCTTTGGTAACATTTTACCCACAGCTATAAAAACTTATCAAAAGTAAAAGAGAAAGAAAATAATAATTTTATCAGGGATGAAAAATTTGTCATCATATGCCTGAAAGAAATTAAAAATATGATATTGCATAACTCTATGACAATAAGTTTCATCTCATGTGAGATAAAATGAAAAAAATCTTGAAAAATACATTCAGCAAATAGACACAAGAAATAATTGAAAAAAATCTAAATACTTTTAATCTGTTACAGAAAGTAAATTCTCCAACAAATAAACCCCCAAAAGAAAATTCAAGTAGAAATGTAATCCTCACAGAGAAAATTCCAGGGAAAGATGCCTTCATTAGTAAATTCTTCCAGACTTTTAAATAAGTAAATATATCATTCTTCCACAAACTCCCTCAGCCATTAGAGAAAAAAGGGATATTTCTTTTTTTATGAGATGAATAGAATCCTAACTTCAAAGTTGAAAAGAAAATTAAAATAAGGGAAAGGTAGAAGGTTGTATCTCTTAGGAAAATACATGCAAATTCTTAAACATAAGATTCACATATTGACCTGGTAATATATAAACAGGATAACACATCATGACTAAGTGAATTTTATCCAAGATATAAGGAAAGCAAGTTCAGCTGAACACTAAAAACACAATCAACGACAAAATATTCTAATTCATCAAAATAACAGAAATAACAATGAGAAAAAAACACATGGTTATCTCAATAGATTTAGAAAAAGTGTCTGATACAATTCAACCCACATTCATGATAACTCTCAAGAAACCAAGAGTAAGAAGCAGTATTTTAAGCTGTATCTCCAATATCCCTTGAAACTGGTAGCAAATATCAAACTTCTTGAGTTTTTAGAGAGGACAGGATATTGGCTATCAAGCTTCCTACTCAACATCATTCTGTTGATCACATTCAGGAAAAAAAAAACTGCTAGCTTTTTCTTCAATGATATGACTGTATATATGGAAATTTAGGCCCCAACCACTAAGGCTGCCAGAGAATCGGTTCCTGCTGTGGCACAATTCATCTCAGCAATATCTGAGGAAACAGCCACCGCCCAGCTGATTCCTTCATTCCTGCTAAGGTGAATACACAATAGAGCGCCACACCCACAGCTGTTTATACCACCACTACCTGAGAAGTACAGGTGTCCCCACCCGTGTGTGGCTCCAGGAGACAGCATGTCTCTGCGGCGCAAGGCACTGCGCCCATTGTAATTATTTACAGCCAAAGCTATGGAGAGATAACTCTGCACGGTCTAGCTGAAACCACAGCCAATGCTGTGTACCAAACCAACTAAGACACACCTTCAGGAGAAAGCTGTTTACTCTAACGGTTACCTCATAAAAATGGTCGAGAGACCCAATTCACCAGATGCACAAATCTCAATGTAGGAGCACAAAAAATAGGGGAAAATACGTGACACAACACTTTCAAAAATCACAATAACTGTAGTAACAGATTGCAAAAAAATCTGATAAAATGTCTGATAAAAAGTTTAAAGAATGATTATAAATAATCAATGAGATTCAAAAGAATATTGACAGACAGCTGACTAAATTAGGAAAACAATGCATAATATCCTTTAGAAATTCAGCAAGAACTAAAGATCTTGAAAAGAGCCAAACAATCATGGAAATGAAGACTATATAAATCACTCAAAAAATACAGTTGAAAGTCTTGATGACACAGTAAACCAACTGGAAAAATTTGAATTTGAAGATAGATCTTTTGAAATATTTCTGTCATACGAAAATATTAAAAAGGAAATAAAATAAAGAAAGAATAAATAGAGCCTTTGAGAAGTTTGGGTCACTAGTAAAAGAACAAATATATTTTTATCAATTGAAGGAGAAAGTAAGGCAGAGAAGAAGGGAAAGGGATAGAAAATTTATCCAGGGACATAATAGCTGAAAAATTCCATAATATTGGAAGAGATACGAACATCTAGGTATAAGTGGACCACAGGACCCCAAATAGATGTGACAGGAGAAGATGTTTACCCTAACACATTACTGACAAACTGTCAAAACTGTAAAACAAAGAAATTCTAAAGACTGCAAGAGAAAAATGCCAAGTTGCATTTAAGGAACCATTATAAGATTAAAAGCAAATTTATCAAGGGAAACTTTTCAGGCCAAGAGGGAATGGAACGACGTATTCCAAGTTCAGAAAAGAAGTAAGGGCCAACCAAGAATTGTAATCCAAACAAAGTTGCCTTTCAGAAATGAAGAGGAAATAAAGACTTTTTGTGACAAGCAAAACTGAGGAAATTTAAAAGCACCATACCAGTTTTTAAATTTTATTAGTACATGTTTGCAGTACATAGTGTTTACATTCCTTGTGGGAGATAGTACTTCTACATATCTTAATTCCTTTTTTTAATTCCCTTCCCTCCCTCTCCCTCCATCTCTTGATCCCCTTCCCATTTGTAAAAGAAGTATCTTGCTACTTCCTATTACCTATCTTTTATTTTAACCTTTGTTTCTACTTTGGGTTTTTCAATAACAGAAACCATGTGATATTTAAACCTGTGTGTCTGATTTATTTCACTTACCATTATAGTCCTAAGGTGTATCCATTTTCCTACAAATGACTTGAGTTTAGTACTCCATTATGTGTAAATACATTTTCTTTATTCATTCATCTGTTGATGCACATATAATCTGCTTCTATGACTTAGCTATTATGAATTGCGCTGCTATAAATGTGGTATGTACATATTGCTGAAGTATGACATCTTTAACTCTTTTGGGAAGATACTCAGGATGGGAATAGCAGGTCAAAAGGAATTTCTAGTTTTAGTAAGAGGCCTAAAAGAGTCCTACATTCAGAATCAAAAGAAAGATAACCACCATCATGAAAACATATGAAAATATAAAACCTACCAGTAATTTAGACACACAAAAGAAAAATAGAACAGAATAATACCTTATGATACAAAAAACCACCAAACCAAAGATATGAATGGAAGAATAGTAGAAAAAATGATATTGAAACCAAACCGAAGAAAATAAAATAACACAGTAAGTCCTTACATATCTACAAAAACCTTGAGTATAAATGAACTAATTTCCCTTAATTAAAAGATACAGACTGGTTGAATGGATACAAAGCAAAAGTTGATGCTATTCTGTAAGAATCTCCTTTTACCTGTAAATATATGTAGAGACTGAAAGTGAATGGATGGAAAAATATAAACACAAATTTAAACCTAAGGCAAGTGAGAGGAGTAGCTACTCTATGTAAAGCAAAATCTACTTAAAGACAAAAACTGTAAAAAGAGAAAAGAAGACATAGCAATTATAAATGTACACGTACCTAGTGATGGTGCGCTCAGTTTTATAAAGTGAATATTAGCTCCAAAGAGAAAGGTTCCAATACAATGAGAGTGGAAAACTTCAGCATAGCAGTTTTGTCCATGGAGAAATCATCTGGACAGAAAACCAACAAAGAAATAATATAAACTATACTATTAATCAAATGGACTTAACAAGCATTTACAGAACATTTCATCCTACCACTACAAAATATGTACTCTTTCTTCATGACATAGAATATTCTCTAGGAAAAAAAAAAAGAACATTCTCTAGGAATATCCCATACATAAGGCCAAACAAATCCCCAAAATAAGCCCCAACGAATTCTAAAATACTGAAATCCATGTGTCTTCTCTGACTAAAGGAAATAAAATTAGAAATTAAAAAAAAGTAGATTTCAGGAACTATACACATTTTGGAGACATCAACACGTTCTTGAATGTAC
Source organism: Hystrix cristata (assembly GCA_004026905.1). Classification (NCBI taxonomy): domain Eukaryota; kingdom Metazoa; phylum Chordata; class Mammalia; order Rodentia; family Hystricidae; genus Hystrix; species Hystrix cristata. The sequence continues at coordinate 37,381 of PVJO010015119.1, read as the reverse complement.
AAAGCGTCTGAATTTGATCAAATGCTTTTTCTGCATCTGTTGATTTTTTTACACTTCATTCTCTGTATTCTCGGATTTCCGTGATATTTTTGCATATATTTTTATTTCAGTGATATCAGAGGTAATGTCTCCTTTTTCATCTCTAATCTTACTTATTTGGATCGTTTATCTTTTCAAAAATCCAACACAGTCCTGAAACAAAAGCAGACATTTTGACCGACGCAATAGAATAGAAGATGCAGAAATAACTCCTTGGATCTTCAGCCAGCTAATTTTTGACAAGCAATAATATGTGTTGGAGAAAAGATAGCCTTTCAAACAAATGGTGCCGAGAAAATTGATTATCCACAAACAGGAGAATGAACCTCGATCCATATTTCTCACCCAGCACTAAAATCAAATCAAATCAAAATGCATCAAAGACCATTTGAATGTTTCTGAATACAGAAACATTGAATCTGGTAGAAGAAAAATTGGTAAAATTTTTCTTCCAGACAGTGAAGACTCGGGTGTAGGCAAAGACTCCTTCTACAAAACCCCAGCTGCACAAGAAATAAAACCAAGAATCAACAAATGTGATTATATTATGTTAAAAATCTTCTGCACAACAAGGGAACTACTCAACAAAGCAGAGCAAAAACCTACAGAATGGTAAAACAATTTTTACCAGCTTCTCTTCAGACACAGGATTAATATCCAGAAAATACAAAGAATTAAAAGTAACTTAGACCAAAAAAAATTAGATCACCAAAATAAAAGACCCGATTAAAAAGTGAGCAATAGAAATGAGTAAGGAAGTCACAGAATAAGAAATAAAAATGCCCAATAAATACCTGAAAAATATTTAGCGTCTTTAGCCACTAAAGAAATGCAAATCAAACAACACCGTGATTTCGCTTTACTCTAGTAAGAATGTCTATAATCAAGGACTCAAGACGACAATACCGGTGAACTTATAGGAAAAAAGGAAGCCTTACATCTGTTGGTGGGAACCTAAACTTGTGCAACTGCTTTGGAAATCAGTATGGAGATTTCTTAAAAAGGTACAAAAATGTATGTTCCATTTGACCTATTTATACCTCTCCTGTGGTTCTTTCCAGAAGAGCTAAAGTCATTATACTACAACACAACTCACAATGGCTTAATCACAGAAGCAGCCCACATACCCATACACAGATGAATGAATAAAGACAATATGGTATATATACACAATGGAGTACTATTCTGCCATAAAGGATAGATAATTTTGAGTCATTTGCATGAAAACGAATGGGTCTTCCGATCATAATACTAAGTAAAATAAGTCAGTCCCAAAAGGAGGTTAAATATCATGTGGTATCTCTAATAGAGATACAAACAATTGAAAGAGAAAAATAAAGAGCCATGTTAAACATAGAAGTAATCTCTGCAGAGATGACAAAAGGATTTAGGAAAGAGGGGAGGGCTGGGTGAGGAGAAGGGAAGAAAACTGATCAGAATTTGTTACATATATATATCAAATCCCCAACCTGAATGTAATCACTATGTATCACAAATATGTACAAATAAAAATAAAATAGAAAAAAATAAAATTTCCATACTACTCAACATGATCTATAGATTGAATGGAGTCCCCATCAAAATGGTATGGCACTCTTAAGAGAACAAGAAAAGCAACCCTAAAATTCATATGAAAGCCTCCTCCTCCACAAAATCTATACGGCCCAAACAGTCTTGAACAAAAAGAATAAAGCTATGAGCATCACAATATCTGATTTCAACGTGTATTACAGAACAATTACAGTATCCGGCATGGTCCTGACATGAAAACAGACACTCAGGTCAATGGAACAGAACAGGGATCCCATAAATAAACCCACATTATGTTAAGTAAAATAATGCCAGATACATAACAAGTACCTACAGCCAATCACTGCTTGGCGAAAATGCCAAAAATACGCACTGAAGAAAGGAAAGCCTTTTCAGTGAAGGGTGCTGGGAATATTGGTGATCCATATGCAGAAGACTGGGATTTAAATATTGTCTCTTCCTCTGAGCAAAGATCCATCTAAATGGATCAAAGATCTAAATATAAGACTGGAAACTCTGAAACTCCCAGGAGAAAACATAGAGGAAATATTTTGAGACATTGGAACAGGCAGTATTTTTCTGGATAGGACACCCCCCCTTCCACATACACAACAAAACACAGGAAACTGAAATAAAAATTTACAAATGAAATCATTTTAACCAAAAAGCTTCTGCACAGCAAAGGAAAGAATCAGCAGAGTGAAGAGAAGCCTGCAGAATGGAAGTAGATACTTGCCCATTATTTACCTTGTAAAAGATTAATGTACAGAACATAACAAGGAATAAAAAAATTTCCAATAAAAAAGTAATCCAATTAAATAAGGGGCAGATGATCTGAGTAGACGCTTCTCAAAAGAAGAAATAAGAATGGCTGATACATATATGAGAAAATGCTCTATAGCATTAGCTGCCAGGAAAGTGCAAATAATAGGTATAATGAAATATTACTTCAGCCCAGTTAAAATGGCTGTTATCAGACAAACAATAACATATGCTAGTGACGATGTGGGGAGAAATAAATTCTCATATACTCTTGTTGGTAATGTAAATTAATACAATCATTATGGAGAATTTAGTGGAGGGTTCTCAAAAAGCAGATCTAACATATGATATAATAATCCAACCTCTGGATATATATACATCACCCCTTTGGAGATATATTTTCTTTGGATATATATGCATATACGTATATATGTATATATAGCCGAAGAAAATGACATTGTACCAAAGAAAAACTGTACACCTGTGTTTACTAGGGTACTATTCATGAGTGCTAAGATATGGAATCAAATCAGAGAAAAAGAAAATACGGTATATATACCTAATGGAATGTTGTTCTGTCATAAAGAATAATAAAATATTTTTATTTGTGGCAAGTGAAAGACACTATGTTAAGTAAAATAAGCTAGACAGAAACAAGTACCATGCTTTTTCTCATATGTAGTTTTAAAAAGTCATCTTGAATATACAATACTTATTACTAAAGTTTGGGATGTTAGGATGCGTGTGTATGAAGGGAGGCTGGATTTGATTCATGCCTGCATAAATATGTATGAAAATATCACACTGAATTCCCTTAAGGGGTACCATAAATATATGTTCATAAATAAATTCCAAATCACAGCAGGGTTAATGCAGTTTATATGCTACATAGAGAAATAAAGGCAATATTTTTTTGGAAAGAAAAATCTTACTTACAAGATATTAAGACTCATCAAAAGGGTACAGTAATTAAGAGTGTGGTATTAGCCCAAAGATGGCAATTCATCAGATTCAACAGGATATAAATGATGCAGAGACAATTCCACTCATCTATGGTCACATATACCACAAGGATATGAGTACATTTCAGGGAGACAAGGATGGTCTTTTCAATACATCATGCTTAAATATTATATATCTCTATAGGCAAAATAATTTTTGATTGTTTATACAATATTAGTTCATGGTGATCAAATATCTTAAGTGTGAGAGACAAAACAATCAGATTTTTAGAAGAAAGCACGAGAATGTCTTATTGTAACTCATGCAGTTTTATTAAATTGTATATAACAACACTATAAATCAAAAGATGGATGATGAAACATCATTAACATTAAGAACTGTTCTTCAAAAGATAGAATCATCTTAGGTGAGAAAGGCAGCCACAAACTGTGAGAATATATTCATGATATTACATCAGACAAAATCTATCTGAAGAGTAAAATCATTACAAATCATTGAGAGAAAGAGAGAAATAACTTGATTGCAAAATGGAAAAATATTTGAATAGGTAACTTCATAAAATTGGCTTCTCAAAACCAATAAAGCTATGAAAAAACCCTCAACATAAACTTCATTATCAAATGCAAACTAAAACCAAGCGAGATCCCATTACGCACCCACCAGAATGGTCGAATTTAGAGGACAGAATCACGTGGGAGTCACATATTTTGGTGGGAGTATAAATTAGTATAATCTCTTTGGAAAATAATTTTGCAGTATCTAACTTATATCTTCTCTATAGCTCAGCAATTCTTGTTATAGGTATATCCATAAGGGATATGATTTTATACATCTTCCAAAAGATATATAAAGTAATTATTTTAGTAATTTTGTTCAGTATAGCTACAAAATGAAAGACTAAATTTTATAGTCAATTATAGAACATTCATATACACAAGCAATGAAAAATTTGTACAACTTCTATCTTCTATAATATAATTGACTCTCATACATGTAACAGTGAATAAGTAAGTACCCAATAATGATTTTATTATGTAAATAGCATGAAAATCAAGAACAAAGTTAATCTGAGATCATTTGCAATGTGTCTTGTTTGCAAAGGAGCACAGGAAGCCTTCGAAGAGGTTGCTGATATTTTTTATGGTGATGTGAGAGGCGTATTCTTTTTTTAAATTTTATTTCCAAGAACATGTATTGGTACATTGTATACATAGTGATGACCTTCACCGTAGTTAGTTTGTACCTGTACACCATACATCTTGGTTCCTCCTTCTTCCCCACCCCTCCCTTCCACTTCCCCTGCTTTCCCTATTTACAGTAGCTTTATTTACATTTCCTCCCTTTTTTCCCTTTCTTTTCTTTATCTTTTCCTTCTTTTCCCCCTCCTGCCTTTCTAATTCTTCTCGGGAGGCGTATTCTTATGCAAAAATTCATCCAGTTGTACACCTGGGATGTATGAGCTAGGCAAGGCAGTGGTGTCTCAGTTCACAAATTTAGTTTGTTCCATGACTCTGGGGAAGATGGCTGCGTTCATGTTCATGTCTGGAGATGGCCACGGTTGTGTTGGTCACCACATGCAGAGTTTGCCAATGGAAGCAAAATTTTGCCAAATGCTTCTGTTCGCGAACCAAACTGTTCACAAACAGAAACATTCATGAGATTGTGAACCAAGGTATTAAATCTGTAGAAATAGGAACTGCTACAACAGTTTAAAATGCATCTTGTTAAGATCTTTTAGAAATAGAATTATATATACTTTTGACCAAAGATATTACTCCTGAAAATCTCACTATATAAATAAAAGTTCTGATATTTAATTATACATCTGAAAGTTGTTTGTGGTGGCATCATTTGTAGACGATAAAATTGAAAAAAATGCACATCTAATCGTGGATATAAAATTCTTGATAAATCTATATCCTGCCATAATAAATAACCATTCATAGGGTAATGACCTGGAAGGATCTGAGTAAGAAATTAAAGACACAGAGAGATGGAGGTATATTTATTATATTTTGGTAAAACAGTATAACATTCTAAAAACATGTATATGTATAGTTGTGGGTCTATGCATAATTCTACATGTCTGCATATTCTCTAAGAATATGGAGAAAAATAAAGAACAATATATTGTACTAGATTTGTAAACGTGGATAACATGGTGAGATGTGTTATAAAGGAGAATGCTAAGTAACAAAGGTGAAGTAAGACTGCAGAGAGAGTTTCTGAGGTATGTGATAGGACTTCACATAGGCATCTGTGTGTGTGTGTGTGTGTGTGTGTGTGTGTGTGTGTGTGTCTGCGTGTGACTGGTTTTAAAATAGCACTTGATAGAAACATTGCCCCAAATTCAACGCAATTATTTCACTTCATATATCACACACATTTTTACTTATCTAGTAAATTAATTGCTGTCACTTTTATGTTGTAGAATTGTACATTTTCCCTGTTATTTTTGTAGACACTTCTTTATATCTCTACGACCTTCGTGTTTCTACATTTAAATGGTTTCATATTTAATTCTAGATAATACATCATAATTTACTCATTTTCAGGATGCTGAATCATTTATATTTTTAAAATTAAGATTATCTTAACATTTCTGCTATAATTATTTTTGTCTAGATAACATTCTTCCTTTTGTTTTAGAAAAGTCATTTCATTAGTTTAAAGGTCTGGGAATGTAATTATTGGGTGAAAGCTTATCAATACTTTTATGATTCTTACAATTTATGTTAAAATGAGAAATGCATATCCTTGACTTCTTGAAATTCCACCTCTTTTTACTTTTGATAATTTAATTGATGTGAAAGACATTCTTTGTGGCTTTGGAAATGAAAATTGATTTTTTCAATTTTCTTTGCAAAACTAAACAGGAATTTATTTGGAGTCTTAAGAATTGCAATTTGGGATCATAGATTTAGATAATTTTTTTTAAATTTATTTTTATCAGTACATATTTGCCATACATAACAATCACTTTCATGATAGGGAATTTGTACCTGTTCATAATATGTCTTAATTCTTCTTTTTTTCACATTCCCCTCCCTTCCCTTCAACCCTTTTCTCCTCCCATTTACAAAAGCTTTGTTTTCATTTTTCCCTTCCATCTTCTTTTTCAAAATCCCTTTTCGCTTCCTTCCTTTCCCCCTCTTCCCTCCCTTGTTCCCCTTCCCATTTGAACATGCTCTTTCCACTTCCCAATATCTATTCTTCATTTTGCTATTGAGAAAATATTGTCATTTCATTCCTGCTAATGTCTTTCAGCCCAATTTTGAATTAGGCTTTGGCATTTTTATTTACTAACTAATGTTTAAAATATATTTAGATATTTAATGTTTTGGAAGCATTTAGGAATTTTGTGAGGAAAAAGGGATTTGTATTGTGCTAAGGAATCTTGCCTGGACACCCACTACAGACACAAGGAGAAAAAAGAGAGGGGAATCTGCAAAAGTGGAACATGTGAATTAGGTAACTGTCTCAAGTTTATTGATCATTCACATCCTAGTTTAGATGTGACTCCCCCAAGAAGGCTGTTCTGATACTTTGGCACTTTCATACCAGTTTATGTAGCTTTCAGGAAGGTCTCTATCACATTCATTTAACATCCTATTTTATAATTCCTTGGTTACTTATTTTTCTCATTGTACTTGAGTGTTGCAGAGACTAATACCATCACATGATAATTAGTGCATAGTGGGAAGTTAATAATAAATGCATGGAACAATTATTTTAAGTAGGAATTAACTGTCTTATTTGGTATTATTGATGTAACTAAGGTCATTCTAATCAAGATGACAACTATGAGTAGGAATGAGCATTCATGTTCCTTTATCATCTACGAATATTAAAATTTTGGCACAATGTCAAGCAAACAGCCACGTACAAAGCTAATTGTGAAAGAGTTTCCATAGCCTTCTATAGTGGTATAATCAACAAGGTTTGTGAGTGTTATATAAAAAGGTGTTACAGTTGACCGTATGATTCTATGGAAAATTATACAAAACAGTTTATCATTTCATAAAGTGATACGTGCCACTAACATTTTTGCTTTTCATATTTTAGTGGCTTTCAGTCTTATATCTACTATGGCCATCTATCTGATATCCTAGGCCCTGGCCAAAAAAAAAAAAAATTAGGGGGGTTTCTGGGGATCTAACTCAGGGCCTTGCACTTGTGAGGCAAGTGCTCCACCACTGAGCTAAATCCCCAAACCCTCTCCCAAAATATTTTTTAATAGAAAATTATCACTATGGGCTAGGATCCAGAGTGTCATAGAAAGGATGTAAACAACTAAAATACAATATCTGTAACAAAAGCAATTGTAAAATCTTATACTTATATTGCACATACTCACTATATGCTATCCATTGTTCTTAATGTTTTGTTTTTAAACTAATTTAGTTTTCACAACAACATTATGGGGCATTATAATAGCAATATGTTGGTATTCCACTAATCTCTTGTGTTAATTGGGTTGAACAGATAAAATCGGCCACATAGAACTGAAAAGGCCACAGCCACTTAGCCAGCACAAAAAAATGGCTTGGTCACAGATTTTGTGAACATTCTTCAGGTCTATTTTCTTTTCATTAGTCATTTCTCAATATTTGGATTTTATGGATCATGTAGAAATGAAATAAAAGAAAAAAAGAACTAACATTATGTGGCAAAAATGTTTTACTCCAAGAAAGGATATTTAAAAAACAATGTCTTTACTTGGGAGACAGCAAGAGCAATAACGATAAAAAGGCAAACAAACAATAATTATTGAATAGCTAAAATAATTATGACGACTAACATTTATTACTCATTTGCTATTAGCCAGGCACCGTGTCCAATTTTACATAAATTTCCTAATTAATCTTCACCACAATTCCATAAATTAAGTATTTCCTGTTTTTACATTATCATTTCACAAAAGAAAGTCTATTTTAACTAAAAAAATGAATAAGTTATGACTTCAAAGTAAAGTTTAGTGTTTTAGGGGCATGTGAGTGAGATACCAGGACAGGAAGCCCTAGATGCTCCTTCCCACTGCAAACACAAACACTGATTCTGCTATGACACACAGATCAACTCCTCTTGTGGAAATTTGGAAACAAGTGGAGAGGCTTCAAAAGATGAGCTCGAAATCAGCCACATTGAAGCTACTGGGGGAATATGAGATACCATCTCATCGCAGCCCATACCCATGGCTGTGTCATATTAACAGGTAAACGAAAAACCTCCGATGCTTTTCCTGGAAAGAGAAAGAGTTGGATTGTGTGTCCAGCTATTCAGGGGGCTTCCCAGAGGAAATGCTCCTGTCTTGGAGTACTCTTGGGACCTGGCATATTCCACATGTGTGTGAGTACTAAGATCCAGTGTGAACTAGTGCATAAGCACTCTCCAGAACTTCTGCACCCGACTCAGTACAAAGTGGGCAAAATTCAGACACCAGCCTCTGTCTGAGACAGGAAAGACTGGGACTGTTTCAGTGTTCCAGTTTTTCTGGAAACTACCACTGGAACCTGGCTCCTCTCTCCATGGCCTAGAGGGCCGAAAGGGTTCAGCACACGGCACGCCCTGGACACCTGCGGGCGACTGAGAACATTGATGGTGGGTTCGGGCGAGCAAGAAGTTCTGACAGGCTCCGAGAATCTCTGTTAAAGTCGATTTGTGAGCATTTGTCTCCTCTTTGTCCTCAATCCATAAAGACTGAGAGAGGTGACTGTTTTAAAGAGCAAGATACAGCTCCAGAAATCGACCTTAATGCAGTGGAGAGAGATGATTCACCTGATAGAGAATTCAAAACAGTAGTAATAAAGATGCTCAACAAGATTCAGAGAAAAATGCATGGAAAGAATGAGAATTTCAACGGATACAGGAGATATAAAAAAGAACAATCATAAATCTCGTATCTCAAGGCTGTAATAACTGAACAGACAAATTCACTGTAGGAGTTCACCAGCAGACCAATTCAAGCAGAAGAAACAATTAGAGAAGGAAAAGACAGGATGTTGGAGCTTGGAGGGGCAAAAAGAAAAATGGAGCAAAGAGAAAGGGAGCAAAGAAAATTTCAGGGCTCTGTGAAATACCTTCAAGTAGATCAACTGAGTCCCAGAAAGGAGAGAGGGAGAGAGAGAGACAGACAGACAGACAGAGGGGAACCACTGGCTCAATTGGACAATTGGATCATGTGATGTTTGGCTTCACATACTACAGTACTCGTATTGCAGGATATCACCCATTTATTAAAATTTATTGGAAATGTTTGCTCCTCTTTTAGAACAAAGTACTAGCTAGCCAAGGATTTACTCTATATAGAAATGGAGAGTACTGTACTACCTCAACAGTGGTTGGTGAGTCACTTTATCTGATATTAAAACTAAAAACAAATATATTAAAATAATTACAACTATATGTTAATTGAGACACAATAGTAAAAGATGTAAATTTTGAGATTGATAACATAAAATGTTTGTGTGTGTATGACAAGTATAAAAGTATAGATTTTCATATGCTACTGAAGTTAATTTGTTACCAGTTTAAAATAGCCTGCCATTACTCTAAGGTATTTCCTACAAATCTTATGGTAACCATAGAGAAAATGCATATAGAAGATACAAAAGAAAAATGAATCAAATTATACCAATAAAAATAAAAACACATGGGAAGAAAGCAAGAGAAGAAACGTTAAAAGAATTACAAGACAAAAAATTAATAAAATAGCAACGGTGTTTTCCTATCAATAATTACTTTAAATGTAAATGGATTAATTCCTTTTAGTGATTAATTCCTTTAAAGTGAATCCAAGAGATTCACTTTAGCTTTAAAAATACAAATAAACTAAAAGTGAAGGGATAGAAAAGATATTTCATGCAAATAGTAATTGAAAGAGAACAGGGTATAAGTGACTATGCTTGTAGAAGAAAAAAGACTTTAGCTGAAAAAAAGATAGCAAGAGATAAGAATGATATCATATAATGATTAAAAGGGCCAATTCTGTATGAAGGTGTATTAATGTTCAATAATAGCTACCACACCCAGAAAGAAAATCAGTAAGGAAATAGTGAACAATACAATAGACAAAATGAACCTAACAAATATGTACAGAACATCCCACTCAACAGCAGCAAAATAGACTTCTTTTTAAAAACATTTATTTAGGGGGTTGGGGATTTAGCTCAGTGATAGAGTGCTTGCCTAGCAAGCGCAAGGCCCTGAGTTTGATCTCTAGCACTCCCCCAGAAAATAACCAAATAAAAATATTTATTTATTTATTTTCTAAAGTTTTTTCTTTTAATTTAGTTTTCTGTTCTTACATGTTTGCCATACATACATAATGATTATATTCATCAAGGGGAATTTGTACCTCTACATAATATACCTTAACTCTTTTTTTTCCTATTGCCCTCCCTTCCCTTCAACCTTCTTCCTGTCTCCATTTACAAAAGTTCCGTTTCCACGTTTTTCCCCTCCATTCTCTCTTTTTGTAAAAACTCTTTTCCCTTCCTTCTCGTGCTCCGTCCTATTGTTTCCCTTCCCATTTGAATAAGTTCTTACCTCCCGATATCTACCCTCCATTTTGCACTCTATTTGCACTTCAGGTTTCTCACACAAGGGAAACATTGTGATGTCTATACTTGTGTGTCTGGTTTATTTCACTTCTTAGTACACGGGACATTCTTCATGACATATCACATTTTAGGCTATAAAACAAGTTCTAAAAAATTTAAGAAAATTGACATCATAGCAGATGTCTTTTCTGACCGAGGAAGAGTTAAACTAGGAATCAACTAGAAAAGTAAAACTGGAAAACTCACAAACACACAGAAATTATAAATAGCACACAGCAGAGAAACCAAAGCATCATCGAGGAAGTCAAAGTAAAATTAGAAAATATCTTGAGACAAATGCAAATGAAAACACAGCACACCAAACCTTTTGAGTGTGGCAAAAGCAATAATGAGGATGAAATCTGTAATGATAAAAGTCTGCATTAAAAATGAGGAAAGAAAAAAAATGAGGAAAGAGGAGCAATTGACTTTTGAATTCCCCTACTCGGTCCCAGGAGCTGTCTGTCATCACTCTTTTCCCACTTTCTCATCTTCAAAAAAATTGTCTTCTTTTATTTAAAAAGAGGGAGAAAGATATCAAATCAACAACCTAAATTTATACCTCAGGGAACTAGAAATAAAAGTAAAAGCTAAGGGTAAAGTTAGCAGAAGGATGGAAATAATAAAGATCATAGTAGAAATGAACAAAAGAGAGAACAGCAAAATAACAGAAACAATCGGTAAAATTAAGAGTTGATATTTGAAATGAAATAAAATTGACGGTTTTAGCTAGATTATCAAAAGGAGAGTGAAGACTCAAATTAATAAAATCAGATATGAAAGAAGTGACAGTGCAGGAGATGCCACAGAAATAAAAGAATCAAATTATATAACTATGAATAATTATATGCCAACAAATTGTACAATCTAGAAATGAAAAAAAAGTATAAAAACATACAAACTATAAAGACTAAGCAGAAAACAGAGACAATCTGAAGAGACCAATAACTAATAAGGGTCAAAAACCTCCCAGCGGCAACAACAATAAAAAGTCCCCTCTTTTGGCTTTACTTGTGAATTCTACCAAACTTTTAAGGAAGAATGGATACCGCTCTTTCTCAAACTCTTTCAAAATCTGAAGAGGAAGAAATAACTCCAAATTTATTATATGCAAAAATTCTCAATAAAATACTAGCATACTGAATCCAACAGCATGTTATAAGGATCATATACCGTGGGGAAATGGGATTTATCTTTGGGCCACAAGGATGATTTAACATATAAAAATCAATGTGCTATATACCATACTAAAGAGAACAATAAAAATCATATGATAACTTTAATGGATGTGGAAAAGTTATTTGTCAAAAATCACCATTTTATGATAAAAACTCTCAACCAAGTAGAAAGAGAAAGGAATTACCTCAACATTATAAAGTCCTTATGTGAAAAGGCCCTAATTTACATGGTATTCAAGGATGAAAACTGGAAAACTTTTCCTCTAAGATAGGAACAAGATAATCCCACTCTCACCCTTTCTATTCTGTATAACATTGGAAGTCCCTACTATGCTAATCAGGAAAGAAAAAAGAAAGTAGGAAACTCAATAGGACAGGAAAAGTAAAATTATCTCTGTTTGCAGAGTACCGATCTCATATGTAGAAAAGCCTAATGATTCCACAAAAACAAAACAAAATAAAATAAAACAAAATGCCAAATCCAAAAGAAAAAACCAAACAAAACTCATTACAATTAACAAGAAAAATTCAGCAGCTATAGAATACAAAATCAGCATTTGTATATATTAACAACATATTCTCTGGAAAGGAAATTAATAGAACAATCCCATTTACAGGAACAACAAAATGAATAAAAATTTACAAATAAAGTTAACTAAGATGGTGAAGGACTTGTACCAAGAAAATTAAGAATCACTGATGAAAGATATTAAGGAAAATAAAAGTAAAGACAATCTGTGTTCATGGATTAGAGGACTATATTGTTAAAATATTTATCCTACCTAACGCAAGGTACAGATTCAATGCAATCCCTATGAAAATACCAGTTATATTTTTTCATGTAAATAGGAAACAATCATAAAGTTCATATAGACTCACAAGGTATTCCACATAGCTAAAACAAACTTCAAGGAAAACACAAAACAAAACAAAGTAGAAGCAACACACTCTCTAATTTCAAATATAATGTAAAACTAGAAAATAATAGAGAGCTTAGAAATAAACCCTACCTGTACATTCCACTGATCTCTGACAAAGATTCAAGAACACAAAATGAATTGGTATTAGGAAAACAGTATCCACATGGATGAAGTTGAATCCTTATCGTACATGACAAAAATAAAAAATCAACTAAAAGTGATCTAAAGACTTAAATTCAACACTTGAAATTGTTAGCCTTTTAAAGAAAACAGAGAGAAAGCTTCAGGACAATGATCTTAGAAATAATACATTGGATATGATGCAAAAATCATAGGCAACAAAATAAAAACTAGTCAAGATGACTCAATCAAATTAAAGATTTCTGAACAGCAAAGGGAATCACCAACAGAGTGAAAAGGCAAATTCATAACTGGAGAGAAAAATGTCAAGCCATGTACTCATTAAGAGATTAATATTCAAAATAGGTAAGAAATTCCTACATATCACAGCAAAAATAAACCCAGTTTTTAAATGGTCAAAAGTGTTGAAAAGACATTTATACCAAGAAGTCAACAGTTAAACGAAAAGATGTTCAACTTCATCATTAGGGAAATTCAAATTAAATTTACAGTGAGATATCACCTCACTCTTGTTAGAATGGCTGTTTCAAAGATGAAAATATAACAAGTGTTGGTGGGCCAGTAGAGAAACTGGAACTTTTTTTCATTGGTAGTAGAAATGGCAAGGATTGCAATTGCTATGGAATATATGAAATTTCCTCAAAACTTTAAAAATAGAAATACCCCAGACTCCAGAAATCTCACTTCTGGATATGCATTCAAGTGAATGGAAATCGGGATCTCAAAGAAATGTCTGCGCTCCTGTGTTCATTGCCACATTATTCTGCAGATGATGGGTGAATCAATAAAAGAAAATTTCCTTCTCTTAAAAGAGAAGGAAATATCACTCTCTGTGACAACATGGGTGAACCTTGGAGCATTACATTAACTGAAATAAGCCTGTCATAGAAGAACAAATACTGCATGATTCCACTTGCATGAGATATGCCAAAAAGGTGAAAGCATAGAAGCAGAGTAGAATGGTGGTTTTCAGGGGTTGAGAGTAGGGACAAATGGGGAGTGGCTACTGAACATGTATGAAGTTTCAGTTGTGGAAGAGAAGTAAATTCTAAAGATCTACTGTACAACACTATGCACACATGCACAAACTTTATAGTATATTTAAAATTTTTGAGAAGGTGGATCTCATGATCTGACCTCAATAAAAAGTGGTTCAGTTGTTTACATACTGTAGCATTTTGGAAAACTTACGATATCCTGTGTGTGTATTTTTGGTTTATTTGTTTTCTTTTTCATAAACTGTTAAACTTAACTATGGGATCAGTATTTATTAACCTTGCCTGACACTGTGTATTCTTCCTCATCGAAAGAAAGAAAAACTTTAGCAGCTGTGTGGAAGAAAACTGGAACAGGAGATGACTGCAGGTTCCAGAAGATGAAATGTTAACTTGACATCGTGAAACACAATTTAAAAACTCGCTATATTGTTAAGATATTCTGGTTATATCAGCAGCCAAAAGACCCACTTGGTAGTGAGTATATCCATGTAGCTCTTTCAGAATAAAGGCATCAGTAACCCACTGAGCAAAGAGACTGTCGTAAGACATGATTTGTTCTAAAATGGTTCCTAGAGCTACAAAAATAGGAGAGTTCTCCCATGTGGAAAGATTGTTCATCTCCCTCTGAGATTTTTAACCTTACCCACATGTATGGCAAACAACTCCATTAAAAATGTTGTCTGTGAATGCAAACTATAATGCCATATATATACATATTTCATTACATATTATATATATATTATATATATATATGCACTAACATATTTGTTGAAGTTTAGAGTATTGAGCAACCCAAGAATGAAGTGAGGCTGTTGTTTATAACATATATCACGAAATGAAGAACAGATGATCTAAGAATGAACATTTGTTGGAGTGATCTCTCTGGGTTTAAATATTTATTTTACTTCCTCCAGCCTCCTCCCTTTTGACAAGGTATTATGTTTGCCAAAATCTACAATGTGAAACCATGGAAAGTTTATGACAAAATCACCTCAGATTGCTACCATAAATTACCTCCTACATAGTTGTTTTTTCTGCAGTGTGCCATTAATCAAGGAAACAACTTATTCTTTCTAATTAAGGAACTGGCTCTAAGAGTTTTATTTTAGGTGTGAGAAGGGGTGTTGATTTCTGGAAAAAGATGTGTGGCTGCCCTATAAAATATGATTGCATTTCTGTCTCGAAGGTTTAGTACATGATTCCAAGAAAGAGAAGTCCCTTGTCTTAATCCTCAGGGAAAATGGGAGTCCATAGTTATAAAAGTTCAAGATTTTGAAGATATCCTTGAAGAAAACATGTCAGTGGAGAATTCACATGGCAGATTTTTGGAAGATACATTTCCAAGAGTCATTGGATCCAAGATGGAAAGCTTCTTAGAAATGATATGGGAGATTATTTTCTCCATTAACTCCTGTAGGATCCGATAAGGATCCCATTGCCTATTTTACAGAATTCTTAGGGTTTTACTTGCTCAGATCAATTACTTCACCCAAAGTTTATTTATTAGCATGGGAGCAAAGATTCATGTGTTTCCTCATCCTTCTATCCATTCATTCTTCCATCCTCCGGTCCATCCAAACACTTCTATATAAACAATGGACAAATTTGAGCACCTGCTAAAATGTATGCTGTGTAAGGTCCAGAAAATTCAAATACGAGAGATGGTTTGTGCCACTGAAAGGCTTACGGCTCAGTCTACACAGGCAAAATAACACCTACTTTGCTCTTTCTAAAACTTGATTCGTCAAGACCCTTCCAGGAGCATGCAATGCTAAGACAATAAAACTAGTTAGTGTGCACTGTGAGATTTTCTCCAATGTCAACTCAAATTACTCTTGCAGCCTCACTGTGCACCAAAGTCCTTCTTAAATCCACACTTTTACTCAAGTTTCTCTAGTGCTGCGATCTTTCTACACATTTGGTCCTTGAAGTTCCTGGTGTCTTTGAACTTGCTCATGCTCTGTTAATCCTGAGCAGCCTTTCTTTAATCCAGATCAAAATTTACCTCCTTCAGAGAAGTATTCCATTTTTTTTTAACATCTAATGGGAATGTAAGATCTCTTAATATTGTGTGTGTGTGTGTGTGTGTGTGTGTGTGTGAGCATACAAAAGGGGCCACCATTACTATTCTAGGAATATAGAGATTGGGGTCATTATACATCGGATTTTAGCGGGAATGCAACCAGCTTTTGTAATCAGCATTTGAGAAGAGCCAGGGACTTTGGGGTTTTACATCATTAATTAAAACCTTTTAAATTTTCTTTAGTTTTTGTGCCTAGTGCTGTACCTCTACCAAGGGCTCCAGGCTCACTTCTCTCAGTGTGGAGAATTATCTTTCTGAAGTATAAAATGGATCATGTCACTCCTCCATTTAAAAGCAGTCAGTGGCTTTCTGTAGACTTTAGATGAGTGTCAGTTTCTTGGCATGGAATGAAAGGGCCTTCCACGGCGGGCCCCTGCTTCCCTCCCTGGTTGCAGTGTGCTGCTCTCCTTCCCCAGCCGTATGGGGTCCTGTGAAATTCCTTGAGCACGTGTTCTTCCGTTTGTGCAAGCCTCTCACAAACTATTTTCATTTCCTGAAATACTCCCATTTTTCCATTCTACCTGGTAACTTCCTGTCTTCTTTCAGGTCTCCATTTCGATATTGCTTTCCTCCAGAAAACTTCCTGATTCCCCAAGAATAGATCAGTGTCTCCCAGAGTTCTCACAGTGCCTTGTGTTTCCCCTAGCGAAGCACAAAACGACCTTCCTGTGTCCACAGGCAATGGATCCCGCAGCAGGTATTCAATAAATGTTGTTTAGTTAGGAATATTGAGTTGAGCCCCTATAATTTCCCCCAGGAAATGTAGATGCTGGCTATTCATAGTTTACCATGTGCTCAAACAGCATGCAGGACCGTGTGAGACACAGGTGAGTGTTAAAGCTAAATATTACAACCCCATAGCCATAACCTCAGTTTTCTCATGCTATTTGATTCAAAGCATTGTCTTCCTGGGGGTAAAAATAACAATTCTGTGCCTATAACTACAGTGAGTATGGATTTATACAGCCAAATTTCTAAGACTTACATTTGCAATTAGACCTTGGGACCCAAGCAGTTCTTTTTGGATTTCATGTCTCCTTACGTCTTGGTATCTTTCTTTATATCTCAAGAAACTACTAAACTCTAGGTTAACGTATATAACACTTCCTTAGAATCTGTGCAAAACCGATCATGGCCTCAGGGATTAGGGCATTTCTGCAGGATATCCAGGTTCTAGTAGCCCCTGTTAAAGGAACCCAAGGGAGCCAAGGTCAATGGGTCCGTGTCTCTGCAAGTGGCCTGTTGTGGAGATACACACATGATTTGTCTGATTCACATACCAGAATAAATAAACCGAGGGATCACTCATAATTTGCCTGTGTATATTGGGAATGGGACACCATTACTACTCTAGGAATGTGGAGATTGGTGTCATTTTATAATGGAATTTGGTGGCAATGCAACCAAATCTTGTAATCACAGTTTGAAGAGGCCTGGGGACTTCTGGGTTGTATACTGCAAATTAAGACATACCACATTTCCCCTTGGTTTTTGAAATAATTCATAGATGATACAGTGAAAAGGTAAACTAATACAAAAGTACAGAGCATAGGAATTTAAGAAATTACAGGTTGATTTCCCTGCATCTAAACAGTGAGGAGGTATTTGCTTGATTCTTAAAAAGTTTTGGAGAGGAAGAGTCTACCACTTCTTCTGGTAACAAGTGCTTTCATCTTCCTTGAAGTCATTTAGTTTATTTCTATAGTTGTCCCTCTTGAAGCAATTTAAACTCCTGCTTTCTTTTTGTGTTCCTGACTTAAAATGACAGCATTTGCTTTGTGTGCTATGATAAATGAAGTGAACGTTCAATTCTAAGTCTTAATGGGCTAGGCAAGCACGTAAGAGCATGAATAAATGAAATCTAACAGTGTCCACACCTCATTTTAGCCATTAATTTTGACTTTTTCTCCAACGAATCTTTGGAAGGGTCTACTAAAAAGTTACAAGTTGATTTGAAATTCATGCCTTTTCTTTTTCACTTGCTTCTTCTCTGGGAGAGCTAATACTGATCCTTGAGATTCCCAAAGGAGAGGGAAACAGTGAGAGATGGAGAAGCCAGAGATGTGAATAAATTGAAGGCTACAAGCATGCATTTATAAAAACTTTAGGTTTTTGGCTTGCCAGTCTGCTTTCTCCAATTGCTCCATGACTTCATTTAACATAGTAACTTGCAAAATCATTGGGCATGCATGTCTTTTAAACAATATTTTGCATTCGACAAGAGTTATATAGCCAGTTTGAGCTTAAAGTTGATGAATGGCATGACAATTAGATGCTACAATGGAAATTTAACTTGCCATTTTGTAAAAAATGGAACAACAAAATAATAGTTGCTCCTTAGTAATTAAAAATGCAGCCAATTAAAGGCATGCAAATTTAAATAAATGGAAGAGCCTTAAATTTTTTGCATTTCCTGACTGGTAGGATTAAACTTCCAAAGAAAGTGTGAATTAATGCAAATGTTAACATGGCATCTCCTAAATCCTTTTCTACTTTTACCACCAAGAACAGAATATAGAAAAGTAAAAATATACGATGATAGGCCAGTCTCTGCTTGTTTTGTCACTTACCCAAAGAATACCAGCATGCTTAGAAACCTTGGAAAACTTTGCAAGATTTCAGGTAGCAAATATAAAGCTGCACGGCAGAGTCCTTAAATTTTAGCCAAACTGTGCTTTGCTGTGAGTATGGCTGTTGATAAGATCATGACTTGAAGCTTCATCCTCAGAACCTCCTATGAGCTCAATGCACAGATAGTCTCTGCCTTGTGATGCGAGATTTGAATTTTTTTGACTTCACAGTGATGCAAAAGCAATACAAATTCAGTAGAAACTGCACTTTGAATTTTGATCTTTTCCCGGGCTGGCGGGGACATGTGGTACAAAACTCTCTCGTGAAGCTGGGCAGTTGCTGCTAGTCAGCCACACAATCATGAAGGGAAAGAACAACTGATACTGTACGGTGTTATGTGTTGCTAAATTGTGATGTTCAGGAGGTGAAAGGTATTAAACGCATTTTGATTTATGATCATTTTCAACTTATGATGGGTTTACCAGGAAGTAGTAATTCTATCATAAGTTGAGGGGAAAGGAGTGACTGTATGTGTTTACGTGTCTATGTGCAGGTGTGTATGGGTATATATGTATGTGCATGTATGTGTGTGTGTGTATATATATATATATATATAGGTAGGCAGTTGTATATGGGTTTTACTGTATATATACTCATATGTACACACAGATATGTGCATACATGTATCTGTATGTGTACTTATGAGAAAAATATACATAAGACATCTAAGTTCATGTGACATAACCGTGGACTTCAGACTCCCTGATAGGAAATTTCTGCCTGGTGATCTCTTTTCAGAGTTTCTCATATCTGATGGTTTCAACCCTTCCATGAGACCTCCCACTTGACAATCTACAGGAGCTTTTGTAGGATGGCCGACTGCTTCTCCTCTGCTCCCAGCAAAGTGCATCTTTTCTTTTCCTTCTTTGCTCTACCTCTTCCTTTTCTAGCGATCTCTACATCCTTGATGGCAGTCTACCTTCTTTGGCATTTCTTCTTTCCAGTTGAGGTCTCCGACTCACAGCCATGGGCTGGGGAACTGCAGGCTGCTATGGGACTCCTTTTGAGTACTTGTGAAATACAAGGTCAGACAGGTGCAAACTGCATCCAAATTAGACTTTGAGCCCCACAGTGCTGGGCTTATGGTCCAAACTATGATGCTGCTGACTCTAAACAGCATAGGACATTTCAACACATAGATTCTAAATTGATGTTTATTTACTATATTTTCTTTGGAGATGAATATAAGGAACAGAATTTTGAAAGTCCCTGTTTGCTGTGTTTGACATCACTCAATAAACATTCATGTATATGTCTTCTCATCTTTATCTGCGCATTTAGTGACTATCTCACTGATGTTAAATATTTTCTATCCAAATGCAAAAGCTTATGCTTTATTTTCATGAACATTCATTTAAGATACAATTTCTGGAAATGTTTTGCATTATGAATGCTGGAAACATCTGTCAAAAATAAATGCCTATCTGCTGAACCAAAGACATATTTGAAAAATGAGTTTCCATATGAACAGAGGTAATGGTGACCCATAAAACACTGTTCTTTGTACACCACCCTGTGCAAATTCTGTATTCGGTTTCAGATAACTTTTAAGTAGGTTCAGCAGCTCATATTCTCCTGACAATAAATGCATTCGATTTTTTATTTCTCATAGATAAAAATAACTTGTGTTGGGATTAGGGATTTAACTCAGTGGTAGAGAGATTGCCTAGCAAGTGCAAGGCCCTGAGTTCCATCCCTAGTGCCAAGAAAAGTAACTTGTGAAGAGCAGCGTTGTATGGTTCAGCCATGTTGGGCTGACTCAGCACTAAAACAGCCATGGTTCATGGTCTGCTGGTTTGTGGGCTCCTCTTCTAAGGTGCTGTGGGTGTGTTCTCAGGATCTAGTTAACTTCAGTCACTATCAGGATTTCTGAGCTTATAACGAATCAGAATCAAGGCAGGCATCTGGGTTGTTCTTTCCTTTCCAGGAGATGAGGACCTGGGGTCAGAAATGACTCAGGCTAATTACTACGATTAGGAGATAGCCAGAGGGCTCAGGGCCTACAAAGTTGGTGCCCCTCAACACTGTATCTCCTGCCTGCTACAATGCCGCAGGGGGTTTGGGGGTAGGGTGAGGATTGTTTTTAAACCTCACAATTTCAGAAGAAATATTTTACTAGTATTCAGAAGGTTTTTCAGTTTTTTGTTTTGTCCGTGTGTGTGTGTGTGTGTGTGTGTGTGTGTGTGTGTGTGAATGTCACTGGGGAATGAACCTAGGGCCTTGTTCAGGATAGGAAACCACTCTATCAATGAGATACATCCCAAGTTTTTTTGCGTTGTTGTTTGTTTTTACTTTTTATATTGAGACGGGGCCTCTCTATGTTGCCCAGGCTGGCCTTGAACTGGTGGTCCTTCTGCTTCAGACCTCCAAGTAGCTGGGATTACAGGTGTGTACCACCACATCTGGCCGGTTCTCTTTAATTTGAATAATCCATTTTCTGTGTCTCAGTAATCTTTCTAATCTGCTACTTATAGCAAAGTTCTTGATGTTCTGAGATGGAGCCCACATCCACTGAATTTCCTAAGTTGTTCTGGGGACCCCATAGATGGACCCCATAAATCCCTGCGGTTTTTTCTTACGTGGAGTGTTATGATATCCCAAATTCTTCCCAGACGCTCTCTATCTAGAGGAGCCTCGTCCCAGGTTGGGGTCTCCAAACACAGATGCTGTCTCGTACCTTGAAGGATACTTAAGGGAAACCCTGGTCTCTACACACTACATGCCAGGAGGAGCCCCCTTTCTTAAGATGGAACAACTAAGAACGTCTTCTCACTTTGGCAGTGTCTCCTGGAAGACACAGTCGTCCCTGGCTGAGAAGAACTGTGCTACACGGAGAAAAGACAAAAGTATACTTTTCCTTTCATAATTCCAATTAGCTGATATGAGTTAACAGAAAAAGGAAAAAACATATTTGATATTATAGAGATTCAATCACAATTACAGTATGGTGCTACAACAATTAAAGACGTGAGGGAAAAGCAAATTCTGTGCTTAGAGCTAGAAATTACCCAGCATTGAATAGCTTTGTGTATGAGTAGCATGCTACATATTCTTTCTCTCTACATATTTTGTAAGCGTTGTAGGATCTTCTTTTTTTCCTTTGTTTTTCTTTTTCTTTTCTTTTCTTTTCTTTTTTCTCTCTCTGTCTGTGCTCATGAATGAGAAATGTTGCAGATTTCATCTTTTCCTTTGCTTCTCTAACCTGGCTTTGTTTCAAGTGCACCCATGACTCAGGCAGTAACATTCCACGTGAGGATATTGAGTGAGGCGATCTTTAACTGGCTACTTTAGTAACTGAAGTAAAAAGAAGGAAAAAAACCCTCTAACGATCTATTATTATTTATTGCTTTTTTCTTCTACAGATATGAGAGACTTCAACTTACATCTAGGCATCATTTTAACAACTTCTTTAAAACTAATGTTGATATCATCTTTGTTTTTCCAAGGTTGCTCTGGGAGAGTAGTTGATATTTTCCTCCTTGTCGGTTGTTGAAGGGTGAAGTATGAAAAAATAGGAACTCAGGCATGTCCAAATGCCGGACATCAAATTTCCACAAATGTTTTCTTCATGATTGCTGAGGAACTGATGATTAACAATACAGAATGTTAAATTTAGGTGTATTTCAAACAATGGCATGAACTGGAAGCTGAGATATACTCCCAAAAGGGAAGGGACAAAGTTTCTATGAATGGAAAATTCATATTTGAGCTGTCTGTATGAAACATAAAAGCTACACTATTTTCATCCTGGAGCAGATTAAGGAAAAGAAAAATGAGTGCAGTTTAAAAAAATTACAAAGAATGTATTTGATAGAAAACATAGACTTTGATTTTAGAAAATATACAGATTATTAGTGACTTTTGAAATCTTATGTATATATAAATATTTAAGAGGCTCTTTCAGCAATTGTCCTTCTATAGTTGTTAGCAGATACTTCTCTCCTTCCGTGATTTGTGATGCTTTCCTGGACTTATCAAATCCCACTAAGTCAACAGGTATTATGATATTCGGTGTCGTGAATATGAAACTTATATAAAACATGCAACTCTCTGAAAACATTGCTACTGCAAACATTTTCGCTAAAGGAAAAAACAGAGCTCCTGTTATGTGATAGGTTGACCAACTTTCTTTTTAGCTTAGAAAGGATTATACTACCGAAAAAAGCTTAGAACTCCACAAAGAATTATGCAAAATCAGAATATTTTAAATTTGGAGCAATGAACACAATTTCAGTTGCCTCTCTAAGGACAGCTTACTAAGCACGAGACACTGAACAAGAGGAACTGGTAGAATAATCCAAGCAGGTGAAGGCCCACTTGGATGGCCTGATGCTGCAATGCGCATTCTCTCCTCAGGACGGTGCTAGTGACGACCCCCGGCTTCTTGCTGCAGGCACCTTCCAACCCCAAACAGTGAAAGCTCACTTGAGGCTGGTGAATGCCTTTCAAAAAATACTTCCCCAGGGACGAACTCTGCAAAAAATATCTTCAAGGGTTTAGTATTCAGAGTATCATCATATGTCATTCTAATTTTTCTTAAAATATCCAATAACATTATTTATTTTTTGAGTTATTTTGAATTTCTTCAACATCTTGGGTCATTGCCAGGGTCATTCTATTTTAAAATTTTATTGATGTATTATACGTACACCAAAGTGCGCATTCTAGTAAGTATGTAACCTAGTGAATTTTCTCAAACTTGATACCTCTGTAGAATGAGCCCTGGATCAAGTAATAGAAAATGACCAATACCCAGAAATCCACAAACTCCCTTCCGGTCACTGACCAGCCACCTAAGGGTACACACCATTCTGACTTTTGATAGCACTGTTACATTGAGATCATGACAGTCTGATTCATTAGAACTTTATTTTTGCACTTTTGTCTTGATTTTAAAGCTTGGTCTTGTCCCCTGTCCTTTCTGGAGATAGGACATTGCCTGAGGAATTCTGCCCAAAGCGAACTGCTGCAACAGTGAGTATGCTCTGATCACCGGGACACATGAAGAAGGATGGGGTGTTGGGATGTACTGGAGTCACGGGGGAGAGTGCGGAGGAGGACCGCAGAATGAGTGAGGTGGGCAAAGCCTGAAGAAAGGCTTCCGTTTTCACACATTTGGTTAGGAGAAGCCCTGGGAACAGAATTCTCATTTCTTTCTGCACCTTTTCACTTGACACGTCTGAGTGGTCCTTGCTATTGACTTTATCATTTGGGCTTTTTTGGGGACATCAAATGTTGCTTTTAGTACAAGACATCTTGGTAAGGATTAAAGACATAAATACTGGGATGTATAAGAACATTGTGCTCACATGAGTATTTTATTTTAGTGTACTTCCAGAGAATGTCTTTTTCAGGCTGGAAAAGACCCATGATTTCTACCTACCAATAAATCATTAGTCATTCACAAAAGTTACAAAGATCCGTCAAAGCAGAGGACTATATCATTAACAAGAGGGTAGAAGGTGGGTAGGAAATGACATCTTTAAGTGTGAATTTCTGTTGACCAGTAAGAAATGCTGAAAGAAATAGAAACAGGAACATTTCACTGGTTCTCAACTGCAAAGGGCTAAGGTGATTCTGTATAGCTTTTCCTTCTCTTAGGACTACCCCTTACTAAAGATAGTGTAGTCAGAAACAGTGTGATTTATCCAACGTAAGCACAGACCAAGAACCACACGGTCTCTTCTTGCTACCAATACAGTTCTTGGAAGGTACACTTCACAGAACAGCCCAACTCCCCTAGTAACTCTGAGTGCGCCCTACAGCAAACCCTAGTAACCCTGAGTGTCCCCTTTCTCTGGTATTTGAGACTGGCTCCACCCATCCAAATGTAACAAGGGCCTTGGGACCATTGTCACTTATAAAGTCAACTTACAGGAGCTCTTGAATTATCCCTCTTTTCTACTTTTACACGGCTCTCCCATGTTCTTCTCGGCATAGCGTGGATTTGTATTGGAGCATCACAGAATGCAGATAGCAACTGTACCATCCAAGATGGCAGAAGGATTGCATTGGGATGGAGAGTGCTGTTGTTTTTATGGCTTGTTTTACATCATATTTTATTATCTTGAACCTCAATTCTCTTTACCTTCTCAGTTTTGACTTCCATGTATTTTTCCCCTCTATTCAAAGTCTTTTAATTCTTGTGGCCAATAGCTTTCTTTTGACCCCTGACCTGACTGTTCATCTGTTATTCCATTTAGCTCTAATTTTAGGAGGTCGGGTCTATGAAGGACACTTTGATTGGCAAATCTTGGTTTCTACACCCTAGTGATAGCCAAGAGGAATAACTCAGACTGTGGGTGGGTGCTGCATTCTTCCCCTTTTCTCTTCCACTCTCCTTGAATCTTTCTTTCTCCATCTGTGCCAATTTATTAACTTATAATGAGAAATGCAAATGTCACGTTTACTGTAGTGCTTATTTTGTGAGATTGGTTTTTTCCCTGTAGGTAAAAGAAAATTTGCTTATGAACATGGAAATAGATGTAGGAAAGTCAATTATTGTTTGACTGTTTGACAGCAGGAGATTAAAAGTGAATAAGCCATGCATTTCTGCGAGGGGAAAAACTTTCCATCTGGATGTGTTCTTATTCTTGAGAATCCTTCTGCCTTCTTGAATGGGACTACTCTTACCCCTGGTCTGTGGAGCCTGTGGTTCTCCTTTGCCATGCACAGTGCAGCTTGTATGGCTGAAACTTGGGCTTTGAAAGTTCTTCCACCTCCTCAAAGTCTCCTTGTTTCTCTTTCTTTTCCTCTTGTTTATCATGATGCATTTCTGCACTTTCATCCTTTTTATTCGAATGCTTATCTTCTATTTATTCCTCAGGACTCTATTTTGCCATATATCACGTATCTTGCCGTATATTCCTGGCACTGTGTCTGTCTCTCTCTTCTCATCTTCTGTTTTCCTGTGGTGGGGGGACTGCGGGTTTGCACAGGAAACTAGGTCATTGGTGAATAAGGCAGATATCCTGAAGAATTTATGGCTGTTTATCATTTCCTGTTTATAGGGAAGTGCTGTCTCCATTACTTCTTAATATTCTTTGCTTCAGCAGTGTGGCAGGGACGAAGGTACATCAAAGGTTTTTGGATAACCTCAGCTAATTGTTATCCATGGTTGTGACCCAGAAAAATACCAGTTTGGAGCTTCTAATGCATTATTATTTATGGCAAGTGTTATACAATAACATATTCCTTAAAAGCAAAAAAACTTATCTGCTTATTTTACAAAGGTAGGGTGGGATGGAGGGGAATACTTCATGAGTTTCTTCTAATTAGTCTTTTTAGGACTGGCTCTCAGAAGCATTTTTCTGTCTTTCTGAGTAAATGAGTAAGTCAATGAGGAGATCTCAAAACTCTTGGGAAAATGAACCAAGAGTAATTAAATATGGATGATAATATTGTGCTTTTGTTTTCAGTTTTCCAAACTGTACATGTTGATTGACTAAAATGAAGGTGATACAGATGAATGAAACTAGAATGTAAAATTGGCAAGGTATTTTTTAAAGACTACCTTTGTTTTCATTTTTAACAAAGTGACTTAACTCCAATTAGCTGTTTACAGTATGTTGCCAAGTAAACTCCTACCACAACCTGTTTAAATGAACAACACAGACTCATTTGTAAGTAGTCAAGTAGTGAATTTCCTTCCCAAGGATATTGCAAGAGTGCCTTTGGGTTGGTTTATAGTTCGCCTTACAATGTAGCTTATCTGATGTACTCAGATCCTTGCTGTTCAAAGTGTGCAAGTGGATTAGTAGCATATGTATTACCAAGAAACTTGGTACAAATGCAGAATCTTGGGGCCCCTTACAGAATTACTGAACCAGAAATCGCATTTTAACAGGGTATCTAGCTTACTCCTATGCACGTTAAAGTCTGAGAAACACTGACCTAGAAGATCTTTCATTCCGTATTACCACAAAGATAAACTCTAGCTTTTGCTGAATGAACTCAATTTTTGAGTTAGTAATTTGAAATGAATCAGCTTTTATTAAATTTCATTCCTATTTATATGTATTTCATTGTTTTAATTTCTCTTACTTTTTGTTATCAACTACCTTTTTCAAAGGCCTGTGTTATCCACTTTAGAGAAAAAAACATCTCTTAAAAGTTGAAGTCATACCCACATCCTTTTTCAATTTATTTAGCAAGGCTAGACTTGATCCATAGAATTCAGTATGAGGAAGGTTTTGACATCTTGGCATTTGTCCTTCTCTGGAGAATTGTATTCTTTTTCTAATCAC
Organism: Hystrix cristata; assembly: GCA_004026905.1. Lineage (NCBI taxonomy): Eukaryota > Metazoa > Chordata > Mammalia > Rodentia > Hystricidae > Hystrix > Hystrix cristata. The sequence goes on along the minus strand of PVJO010015119.1, from coordinate 10,289 downwards.
TGGGTAATTTCCTCCAGTTCTCAGCAGAAAGCTATGGATCATGTTTTTATTTCTGGAATTAAGAACTCCCAACAGAGCCACAGAAATCTCTTAATATATGTTCAATGGACAATATTTGGAATCTATTTGATGGGTAGGAATTTCTCGTCTACTATAAAAGATATTCAAAGATCAACTTCTGCTTTTGGTTCCAATAGCTGTGAATTTATACAGTAGGAGGAAAAAGATCCCAACATTTTGCTTGTCATAGCATGTACCTTACATATCCTATATCTATTTAGTCTTTTCTCTGTGTTCCAAACAGTTTTAAATAATTTTAATAGGCATAAGCCAATAACTATAAGGCAAAATAAAACTCTGTAAATCACATTTGTCACCATTCCTTTAAGAAGACAATTTATTGATAAATCTGGGAATTTATATATTTTTTCTTGCAGTATTGGAGATTGAATCTTGCAGCTTGTGCATGCTAGGCAAGCACTACCTATGAGCCACCTCCCAAGCTCTTTTTTAAAAATCTTTTTATTTAAAAGTGATATAATATTGTAGTTTTATGAGTAGAATGTGTAATCTGCTTTGTCCTCAAATACTTCCTGGGGTTCACGATTACTTCTTTAGGTCAGAAATATTTTTGACATTAACTTATTTGCAGATGAATTTCCAACTACAATAAACACTAGAATATAAATTCTTAGTAGGCAGATGTTTCGTTGGCTATGTCCTCTAGCATCTAAAACAGTGCTTCGCCTGTGGTATACAACACATACTCATTTTCTGAATGAATAAGTGAGTGAGCCTAAACATGGAAAATCTCTTCAGGATTAATTTAAACAGGATTCATTCCTTATTGGTAGACTTTTGCTAAAAATGTCTTTGAGCAATACAGTTCTCCTGGAAACAAGATCTATTTAAAGTCTTATCTAAACAATGAAACAACAGAAGCCAAGGATAATTGTGGTTCCTGAAGTATGGGGAAGAACAGCCCCACTAATGTGGATGATTTCCCCATGGCTCAGTTGCTACCTGGCTCTCACCTGCCATGGAATCACAGCCAAGGGGCTCCTTTTTTCCTGAGGGGTCTCCTCCTTCTCACTCCTGGGTTTGGCCCAATCATATTGGCTTCTGGTAACGCTGCTGTCACCAGAGGGATTTCCTTTCTGTCTCCCGCCTGTCACCTTCCTGGCCCCGAGAAGGAGACTATTTTCTCTCCTAACCTGATGCTCTTCCTTCTCCGCTGCTGCCTGTTAGCATGGCTCCTGCCAAATTTATCTGCCAGGTGCACGACCCCCACTTTCTTCCTTCTTTTCTCAGATGGGAGTGCATGCTCTGTGTTTCTATCTGTTGACGGAAGGTAGAAAATGACGGCGTGATAGTTTCCTTTTGGGAGAAGCTTTAGGGTCAAGGTGATTTCTGCCCTTTCCTATTTCCCCATGTGTCCCCAAAAAAGCTCCCAAGAAAAATTAGGCCTTCTCATGCTCCCACTGAATTCCACAACTTAAAAAAATCATCAAACCATATTTTAAAATAGATTTTATCACATTAAAAGGAAAAGCAGCTCAGATTTTTCCATTTAACCTTACTAATAATTTACAGTTTTCTAGTTATAGCCTGAGCAACTCCAGATTTTTTATGGAGTGGCCTAGAAGCCTTACCACCACATCCAATTTAATTCCTACAGGGAAACACATTATATCGAGAAACATTATATGCTCATTAACTTTTGTAATTTCATAAATTTGTAACTATAATACCCAGACAGAAAGGCATATTTATATTCTAAAATCGTGAAAGTTTTTGAATGAATTAGACCCAGATATATTCAGTCCTTGTGCTCCTATAAAAACAATCAATTATTCATCTAATTGTTAGTGAAAACAAATTACATGTATCCTTTAATGAAGAGGTGCATTTATAAGAAAGTGAATATGTGATACCAACATGCTAGACTGGCAGACAGATGTGGACTCTCTATTCAGAATCTAGATTCTGTCACTTCCAAATTGTATGGTATCAACTAACTACCTCTTGGTCTCTCAATTTTCTTGTCTCCAGTAAGAAACATAACAATATAACCTACACTGTAGAATTTTTACAAGGATTAATTAAAATGATGCACATAAAATGAAAGTACAGATTGTTACACATTTTGTCCTACCACTTTGGATAGTCTTATACATATCAATACCTCGCAAATCTGTTTACAAATCCAGCTGTCTTTGAATGGATCAGAAAATCAACAGGATGCCGAGGTATACAGAGGGAGGGTTTTACATCATATACTCTGTGAAACTATGCTATGAACGTGAGTTGTTTAGCTAGAAAGGGAGCCAACATCCACATCTTACATTCTCACCTTTCACACTTGACGCCAAGTGCAATCGATAGAGGTGGGAGGAAAGGTGGCAGCTCTGGGAATTGTAAAGACACCAAAAGCACATTATAACCACACTGAGTCTCCTGGTTATAGCTGTTGCTGTCAAATGAAAATGCTGCTAATATCATCCTCAGTTTGCAAATAAATAAAGTTCAAGTTAAGTCGTCTATTAACTTGTGGCTATACTACACCAGTGGAGGATGAAGTGTTTCTGATTGTGGCTATGGAGGATGATTCTAGTGAAGACAGCAAAGAGAGTCAAGGTCCCAAATTAGTCGAGCTATAACTGGGGCAAACATCGTTGTTAGAATCAAGGCTAGAATAATGGATACGATGGCAAAGAGGAATCAAACCAGTTAGTTTAACAGTGAGAATTTAACATAAAGAAGTTTCCAATTATTTAGTGAAGAACTGACAAGACAAAAAGAGAACACAAGGTTATCTCCAAGTTAACAAGCATCATAGCAGCTATGAAGCCGGGACTGGGAGAGGCTGGGAGAACAGAGAGAGGCCGGAAATGACAGAACTTTAAAAGCTGGGAGGAAGAATGACTCGGACTGAGCCTTATAAGGTCGCCGAGATGGGCTGGTATTGCTGCTTTCACGGGCAGAGTGGCCCTGTGAGTCTGTGATCCAGATTTTCAGAGCGGACTCTGGCTGATGTTGGTCTCTGAGATAGAACAATGAGACTGAGAGGAAAGAAAAAAAAAATCTGCCAAACTGGATTTGATGGCTGATGCTGGGATTGACCGGCATGCCAAGGGCGAAGAAGCAGCATTGCTGGGTGGTGCCGGAAGGAGCTGAAAGCCCACAAGAGTAGACAGGCTCTTTTTCTTCCTGCAGCTCTGAAGTCCCCCTCTGACACTCCAGGCAGCAAAGCAGAGATGTGTTGTCTAGAGTTCTGGTCTTAGCATCACCATGACAGAAGGTGGGTTTGAAGCTGAGAGACCACGGAGAACACATAGTACAACTAGGGCTTCGAGAGTGGCAGGTGAGGCAGAGGGGTCGCCTCAGAATCCTGAGATCTGGCTGTCTCTCCCAGGCGAATGGGGAGGCAGGACGACTGCCTCTTGGGGAAGCATGACCAAGCGGGTTGGGTTGGGAGGGAGACTTGGAGGCCCGCCTCCGGCACCTAACGTTCTGGCTGCCGGCTTTAGGGGATGCCAGAGTTTGCTAAGTGTTGGGCTGAAGCTACTGCGATTTTGCTGCACTGTCTAAACGATTCAGAAGCTGAGGAGGGCCTGAGCGGTAAGCAGAGCTCTCCCATCACTGCTGTGGCCATGGAGAAGCGAAGGTGGGGAAAGGGGTAGCATCCGGGCTGGCGCTGCTGATCTTCTACAGATACCGAAGCCGGTACTCCACCAGGAGACAGGGAGACTAGTTTCAGTAGAAACAGATTAGTTGAGAGAGAGAGAGAGAGAGAGAGAGACAGAGAGAGAGAGACAGAGAGAGAGAGAGACAGAGAGAGACAGAGACAAAGACAGAGAGAGAAAGAGAGAGAGAAGAAACTTAGTATTGTATATCGTGACTTTGAAGGGATAATTGGCTCTGGAACGCAGTAATTTCCTTATGGGAAATTGCTGCTCATGCAAATCTCTCCAGACCCCGGGAAACCAAAGATTCAGCGGTGAGAAATGTGGCCCCAGAGCAAGTTAGTGCCTTAAGTGCTTGAACTAACTTTCGCCTATAGTCTGACCTCCACTCGTTTCTCCATTGCTGCCCACTCACTGCCCTGCATGTCACCCAGAAAACCTTCCTCAGACTGCCGGCGCTCCATATTCCTCAGACCAACGAAATGAGACTACTAGAAGATAGGGAAAGAAGATTACTATTTTTTAAAAGTTTCTTGTGATATTTGTTTTGTGTGTGTGTGTGTGTGTGTGTGTGTGTGTGTGTGTTCATGCATGCGCGCGCAATGGGGACTGAACTATTCAACTCGGGGCCTTGGGCATGCTAGGCAAGTGCTCTACCACTGAGCTAAATCCCCAGCCCCCTCAAGATATTTGAATTTCAGTCACTGCTACAAACCACAGGCTATGAGAATCCCATGCATTAATCAGTCTGGTTGATCTTTCAGTTTGTTTCAAATTTTGTCAGGTAGTGGGTACCTGGCATTATGTTGGTTCCTGGACATATAATAAATCAGATAACATTAGTTTCTCGTGATTCAGTAGAAAAGACCAAGGCATGGACATACAGATAAATGATTCAAACTGCTAAGTATTGTATTATGAATAATTAGGCATTGGGAGCTCCACCTGGCTGTATCAGAGAAGAGATGGGGAAAACGTCACATAGCAAGTAAGAATATGCACCTATAGATTAGATCGAGTTGACTCTTAAAGAGTAAATAGGATTTAACAAAGAGGAAACATGAAAGGGCATATGTTCAATCAAAGCGAATAGTTTGTATGATTAGAAAAGTGTTTGAACTGTGGACAGGGCATGAGGTGAGACAGAAAAGGGAAGTGAGGACCTCATAGTAAAGGGTTTTGAAATCATCATTAATTGAATATCCACGAGGATCCAAGCACAGGCTATGTTCTGAGGGTACAAAAATGAATAAAAATGACTGCTTATTTTCCAGTTGCCCTCAGTTATATAGACAAGTCAGATGCAAGGTGGCAGATGGATTTCAGGGAGAGAATTACACAAAGAGAAACAACAGAGGCTTGGTTCGGTGATTTTAAGGAATAACAATAACCTGGCACTCTGGGTATGTGATAGCAATGGATGGAGATTAAGTCTCGAAAAGAAGGCTGAGACTAGATTGGAAGAGTCTAATACCCAGTTTACAAGTTTGAACTTCATACTACAGTGAACAAAAGGCTGTGAGGATTTAAAAGTGAGAATTCATATATTTCATATCTGACTTTCAATTCATAACTTCGACATATGACATGAATGGTGATTTCTGGAAAGGTGGGAAGAGAGACTGAAGATCAAACGATCAGGGAAGGACTATTAAAGCAATTCAGATAGCAGGGTTTCTGACGTAAAGCAGTCAGGTTTTATTGTTAGTGGGTATTGTATTTTGTGGGGTTTGCGTTTTGGCGACAGAAAGGAGGACACCTTGAGTCTGAGGTATCTGGGTTATCCAAGGGGGGCAGTGAATTGAACAGTTGAAAATATGTGTCTAGCACATACGGGATTAGTCTACATCAGAACTGTTTACCTGTATCAGGTGCTTGTAGGGGTTAGATGCAGTCAAGTAAATGGCCAGATATGAGCTGACTCTTGGGGAAAGTCATGATCTAGAATAAGCAAAAGACAGGAGCAAAAAGAAACTAAGAAAACAAGAGGGAATCAGGTGCGATTAATATTTCAGAGCTCTAGACTCTCTTTTAACTCTAGAGAGAAAATTATTTCAAGAGGAATGGATTAGGCAATGAGGTCAAATACTTCAAAGAAGTCAAGGGGGACTTAAAAACTGAGAATAGTGCTAGACTAAATTACATGACAGGAGGGGACCTCTATATCGTACATATCAAGTACTCAATAAATATTCATAGAATGAGTAAATGGATACACATGTGGGTTTTCCTTGAGGGATGCATACTGGTTATATTGTCTAATTTACTCTTGCTTGCTTATATATTTACTTATTAGATATGGATGTTTTTCTAGTTTTCCAAATATAGACACAAAGTTAATCCACAGTGAACATGGTTGTGATTTCTAACTAAAAATGAACATATTCTGAATGGAAAGTTTTTTCCCTCATCATTTTCAAGTAATGCATTAAATAATGGAAGATGAAGTAGCACACATTTAATTTCCTATGTCATCAGAAGTATGCTCCTTTTGACCTTTATAAGCTGAATTCAAAAGTTAATTCAATTTTCCCACTAAAGGCTATTAAGGCTCTGAGAATTCAGGTTGGATTCAGAAAAAATTTAATGAGTTGGAAGTGGGTCAAAAAACATTTACTACTTACTTTATAAATGCTCCTGTCTTATCATGAATTTTTCCCTAACATTTTCACAGTATGTCTTCTCTCAAAATTAAATTCCATTAGTTGAACAACTTCTATATTAATTTGAAAGTAGCCAAGTCTCTTTCAAGGAGCATAAAGAAATAATTTATGGAACAAATTTTTAAAAACTCACTTGAAAGAAATTTGATTTAAAATTTTTTGTTAGAGTTCCCCAAACTGCTACAGAGATAAATATGGTTTTAAAATCTCAATTAGTTTTTATCTTCTAATGTTACATTTGACCATCACTTCCAACAGGATAATATTTAGTTTTATATTCCCTTTGAAGGAGACATAGTTGTTAAAAGGAAGTCACTTAGTAGACTATGGAATGTTAGTTGGTTCATATAAGTGAATTCAGAGAAAAATCTCTTTTTGAACAGCACCTGTATGCATATACCAATAATTAGAGATTAATAGGGAAAGCAGATGGCATCGTTTTAAGAATGGTTCGGAAGTTAGTTTTAGTTTCTTAAGTTGATGTTCCCTAGAAGCAGGCTCAGAGAGGAGGATGAGTGGCCAAGCGATTTATGAAGAAACTATTTCGAGGAAAGGGTGGCAACAGAGTGGGGGAAGCCAGCAGAGAGGAGGTCAACAGGGCAATTTGGCGTTTCACATGGTCTGTCTGGGGCAGCCTGCTCCCCAGGGTGAGGTCTGAAGTATTAGTCATACTGGTGTGTGTCTTGACCTGGTTGCGTTGTCCAGCATCAGGTGGCCATTTAGTCCAGGCTGTGGCGAGTTAAGGGGAGGAGGGAAGGTGAGGGGACTGAGCATCCTGCTTCTGTGTGGGGACAGAGCCGTGTATCCATTAGCCTCAGGTCAGATCTCTGTGGCCATCAGGAGCAAAAGCAGTATAGGTATGAGGTGGGGAATGGGCCAGGTGGGCAGAGTAGTGGTGAAAGCGATCCCCAGTGATGAGAGTGGGGCACCAAAAGTATGTTGCATGTGCTTTACGCAGTTGATATTTAATTTCTATGACAATACTGCAACATCTAAATTTCTCTAATTGCAATTCAGTTTCTGATCCTAAAGTCCGCAAAAATGAGGTTCTATGTAACCAGTTACGGCACATTTGTTGCTTAGTTGCAGAGTTAAAAATGTTCTCTTATCTCTGTAGAGAAAACCAGGTAGAAATATATTTGGAGACACAGTGTCCAGAAGGAAATGTTCTTCACTGCTTCAGTTTTATTTAGAGAGGTTCCTTTCCTGTCCTAGCACAAACTATTCAATGTGACGTGTTTCTATAGTAGAAATAGGTGTGTGATTCACTAAGAGAACTTCCATATCAAATTTCACAAGTGATTATTTTTCTCATTCTGAAGAGTTTTTCAAAATTTACACAAAGCTTTTAGTTTATTTTTTTATGGGTAGACATTTATCTTTGCCTTGCTAAGATATTTATTGTTGCAAAGATAAAAGAACCATATACATGCATATGGTGATGTTTCAGCTCAAAAATACTTCACAGAAATCTCTAAATCATTAGTTTCTCTTTATTAAGACTATGAGAAGAGATTTGATACAAAAGTTCCTTCATCATATGCTGAAGATTAAGAGAAGTACTTGAAAAGTGTTAACATTGCTTTTGTGCAAGAAAGGTATCCTGCATACCAGGGTTCTCTAGAAAAAATTCACATCCTGATGGAAAAAAATATCATGCCAGAGATTTTCAGGTAATAGCTAATATTTGTACAGCAACAAAGGGCACTTACGTTTTCAAACATTTCACCACAGTAGTCCCATTTATCTGTGGGAGATATGTCCCAAAACCCAGAGTGGATGCCTGAAACCATACAAGGTATTAAACCCTTTACAGAGTCTATTTTTCCTATATTTAAGTACCTATAATAAACTTTAGTTTCTAAATTAGATACAGTAAGAGAGGGATGACAATAATAAAATAGAACAATTATAACAATATACCATAATGATAGTTAAGTGAATGTAATCTCTCTCGAAATATCTTATTTTAATATAATCATGCTTCTTTCTGTAATAATGTGACGTGATCAAAGGCCTATGTGATGAGAGGAGGTGAAGTGAACGCTGTAGGTTTTGTAACACAACTCTTGGGCACCTTCTCAATCGACCTGGTAACCAAGACAGCTAAGTGACTAATGAGTAGGTAGCATGCCAGCTTTGATATGGGGTAAAAGGAATGATTTCTACATGGGCAGGATAGAAAGAATAGGCCGTGAATTCATGGCAACTCACAGTTTAAAACTTATGAATTCCTTACTTAGGAAAATTTCCATTTAGTGTTTTTATTGTAATGGACAGCAGATAACGAAAATCATGGAAAGTGAGACTCTGGATAAAGGGGCACGACTGTACTGTGTTATCAAGTCGTGATCAACATGATCATCTTATTCTGCTAAAATTACACATAAAGCCTTTTAGAATCAGCGTTGACTTACCTTTCAATTCAGTCCAATGACTGCATTGTTCATATGACATTCTTCTCTTCCTTCATCCACATTCCTTCCTCTGCTTATCCATCACAAGTACCAGGGAGGAGAAGGAGGGAAGACAGACTCCTCCTGGAAGCCTGACCCTGTTTTAGCACCCAAGAGATTTTCTATTTTGTTTTGTAAATGTAGTTCACCAACTGGAGGCAATAAAGGTTTTTAAAAATCTGTAACTGTTTTACTTAAGCACCAACTGTTGGCAAGATGGCGCTGAAAAAGACACGTGGGCCAAGGGAACAGAGGACATGGAAACAAACCTACACCGCCAGAGCAGTCTGACACTTGACCAAGGGTCACAAACATACTTGAGAAAACAGTCTCTTTAAGAAATGGTACTGGGAAGCTGCCTATCCATATGTAGAAGAATGAAAATAGACCTCTATCTCTCACCTTACTCAAAAATCAATTCAAAATAGATCAAAGACCTTGGTATAAGCCTAGAATCTTTCAAAAGACTGGAAGAAAACACAAGGGAAACCCTTCAAGACATAGATGAAGGAAATGACTTCCTAAGTAAGACTCCAGTAGTGCAAGGATTGACAAGTGGGATTACACCAAATTACAAAATTTCTGCACAGCAAAAGCAACAATGTAGCGAAGAGACAGCCTACAGAATGGGAGAAGATTATTGCCAGTTATTCTCTGATAGAGGATTAATATTCAGAATATAAAAAGAACCCAAAAGAGTTAACACTGGGGGAAAGGACAACCAATTAATTAATTGGCAAATGAACTGAATAGATATTTCTCCAAAGAAACAGAAATTGCCAATAAGTATATAAAAATGTTTACTATCTTTAGCCATCAAGGGAACACAAATCAATACTACACTGAGATTGCATCTTAGAATACAAAAACAATAAATATTGGTGAAGAGGTGGGGTGGAAGGAACCCTTTTAACACTGTTGGTAGGAATGTAAATCAGAAACCACTGTGGAAATCACTATGGAGATTCCTTCTAAAACTGAAACTAGAGATATCATTTGATCCAGCTGCCCCACTCAGAGGTATACAGACAAAGGCTTTAAAGTTAGCGTACTGCAGAGACACCTGCATACCTACATCTATCGTGGCATAATTCACAAAAGCTAAGCAGTAGATAGAGCCTAAGTACCTGTCAACTGATGAATGCATAAGAAAATGTGGTGTAAATACCTAATGGAGTAAGATTCAGCAGTAGAGAACAAAATCATGTAATTTGAAAGACAATAGATGGAACTGGCGATCATCATATTAAGCAAAATAAGTCAGACTCAGAAAGAAAATATCACATTTTCTCTCATACATAAATCCAGAGAATAAACATGAAAGTAGACTGGAGGATATTAGAGAAGAGGAAAAATATAAGGGGAGAGATAGACAAGAAAGGTAGTTGGGGAATGAAAATGATCAAAATTTATTATATGGATGTATGACACAAAATGAAACCTATTATTCTGCATAACTAACGTGTACTTTTAAAAATGCCAAA
>PVJO010015118.1:0-46057 GCA_004026905.1 Hystrix cristata | reverse complement strand
ACTGTTGATACGGTGCGTTACATATATTGATTTGCATATGTCGAACCATCCCTGCATCCCTGGGATGAATCCTACTTGGTTGTAGTGTATAATTTTCTTGATAATTCATTGCATTCTGTTTGCCAGTATCTTGTTTAGAATTTTTGCATCTATGTTCATTAAGGAGATTGGCCTGTAGTTCTCTTTTTCAGTTGGATCCTTTTCTGGTTTTAGTATCAGGGTAATGCTTGCTTCCAAGAATGATTTTGGAAGTACTGCTTCCTTTTCAATTTCATTAAAGAGTTTGAGGAATAGTGGTATTAGATCATCCCTGAATTTTTTGCAGAATTGAGCTGTGAAACCATCAGGACCTGGGCTTTTCTTTGTTGGTAGGCTTTTAATTACCTCTTCAATTTCAATGCCTGATATTGAGTTATTTAGTATTTTTATCTCTTCTTGATTCAGTTTTGGTAGATCATATGTTTCTAAGAATCTGTCCATTTCTTCAGTATTTTCCATCTTGAGTATAGGTTCTTGAAGTAAGTGTTGATGATCCTTTGGATTTCTCTAGGGTCAGTTGTGACTTCACCCCTTTCATTTTTTTATTGCATGAATTTGGGTCTTTTCTTTTCTTTTTTTGATAAGATTGGCTGGGGGTTTGTCTATTTTGTTTAGTTTTTCAAAGAACCAACTCTTTGATTCATTGATTCTTTGTATTTTTTTTTTAGTCTCAATTGCATTAATTTCAGCTCTGATCTTAATAATTTCCTCTCTTGTACGAGCTTTGGGTTTGACTTGTTCTTTTTTTTTTCTAGACATTTGAGGTTCAACATTAAGGTGTTTATTTGAGCTCATTCTGTCTTCCTGATGTGGAAATTCAATGCAATAAATTTCCCTCATAGAACTGCTTTCATTGTATCCTACAGGTTCCGATATGTTGTATTGTCATTATTATTTAACTGTATAGATTGCTTAATTTCTTCTGTGACCCAACTGTTGTTCAGAAGGATGTTATTTAGTTTCCATGTGTTTATGTGTTTTGTTTGTTTGGGTTTTTTTGTTTCTGTTATTAAATTTCAGTTTCATTGCACTATGGTCCGATGGTATGCATGGGATAATTTCAATTCCTTTACATTTACTTAAATATGCTTTATGAGCTAGTATATGGTCTATTTTGGAGAATGACCCATGTGCAGCTGAAAAGAATGTGTATTCTGCTGTTGTAGGGTGGGACACTCTATATACACCTACTAAGTCCATTTGTTCACAGATTTCATTCAGTTCTGATATGTCTTTGTTGAGTTTTTGTCTAGTTGTTCTGTCTTTTCGTAACAGTGGGGTATTGAAGTCTCCCATTATAATTGTGTTAGTGTTTATATAATCTTTAATGGTCCTTAACATTTGTTTTATGCAGTTAGGTACACTAATATTTGGCACATAAATATTAATGCTTGTTACTTCTTCCTCTTGGAGTTTTCCTTTGAGAAGTATGTAATGACTTTCTTTGTTCCTCTTGATCAGTCTTGGTTTGAAATTCATTTTGTCTGAGATTAGGATAGCTACCCCTGCTTTTCTCTGGGTTCCTGTTGCATGCAATATGTTTTCCATCCTTTGATTTTCAGTCTATGAATTTCCTTTTGGGTAAAATGTGTCTATTATATGCAGCATATTGATAGATCTTGTTTCTTGATCCATTCTGCTAATCTGTTTCTTTTGATTGGTGAGTTGAGAACATTTACATTGATGGTTACAATTGTTATGTACTGACTCATCTTTGACATTGATCTTTTCTGCTGTTGGTTCTGTGTTTCATCTCCGTTTAATGGCTTGCCTTACCTGGTGGGCTCTTTTTACTTGTGTCCTTATAATTATAGGTTCCTTTTTCCATTTCTAGGATATTCTTCAAAATATTTTGTAGAGGTGGTTTGAGGGCCATAAATTTCATCAGTTGTTCTTTGTCATGGAAGTATCTTATTTCATTGTTGAATTTGAAAGGCATTTTGGCCAGGTACATTAATCTGGGTTCGAGACTGTTTTCTTTTAAGATTTGAAATATTTTGCTCCAGGCTCGCCTTGATTTAAGGGTTTATGTTGAGAAATCCACTGTGATTCTGATGGGTTTTCCTTTGTAGGTGATTTGTTTCTTTTCTCTAACAATTTTCAGTATTCTGTTCTTTTGTTGAATTTCTAGAATCTTGATTATTATATGTCTTGGTGTAGATTTGCTTTGGTCATGGGTAATTGGGGTTCTATATGGCTCACTTATCTGTATGTCAAGTTCTCTTCTTATGCTTGGGAAGTTTTCTGTCATTACTTCTATAAATAGTCTTTTTAGATCCTTTCTATGTTCCCTGCTTTTTCATTCACACCAATCACTCTTATCTTGTTCTTCTTTGCATCATCTTGTAGCTGTTGCGGTGATTTTTTTCATATTCTCTACCTATTTTTAAGGGGTGTTTCTTTTCATTGTCACTAATTGCCTCTTTGATTCTAGGTCTGAGATTCTATCTTTGTTCTCATTCATCGGCTGCATATACTTTCAAGTAAGTTTTTGATTTCTTGGACATCTGTTTGGATCTGTTTCATGGGTTCCATTTCTTTGCTAAGTTGAATGTTCAAATTTTCCATTGTTTTTCTAAGCTCCTCTGTTTTTCTATCTGTGTCTACCCTGAATTCACTAAGCAGGTCTTTCATTATGAATGTCATCTCTTTTTTAACTTGGGCAATTATTTCTATTCTGATGTTCTCTCTAGCCTTGCCTATCTGTTTCTTAACTTCTACTGCTATCATTTCTGAGATTTTGGTTGGGTGTCTTCTGATTTCCTCTGTCTCCATGGCCTCTGGATTTGTTCTGAATGGGCCGGGGCTCTGGGATTGTGTTTTATTTTTGTGCCTTGTCATTTTCTTAGTATACATATATATCCCCTCCTTACTTTGTTCTCTGTTTTGATTTTATATTACGTTTTTGGGAGGTTACATTAAGACAAGTAGCAGTGCTTTTCAAGGAAAAGTCTGTCCTTATGGTGTCTTCTAGGTATGTGTGGTTGTTGGCTCTTGTGTCTGTTATATCTCCAGAGCTTTCCTCAGTGGTTCGGGTATGGTTGATTCTACTTGTATTGGTGAGGAACTGAGGCACCTCAGCAGGCTGCCCAGGTGAGACGGAGTTGCCAGTGGGCTGGGGGACACTGCTGGGCCTGGGATAGGGACAAGTCCTAGGCTCTCAAGTAAGCTGCTGAGTTGTGTCAGAGTCACTGGGGGTGTGGCCAGGCCTGTTCGGGGCACAGGGAGGGGGCCCTCACCGGCCCAAGGTTCCACAGCAATCCACCAAGGTGTGCGGGAGTCGCCTGTGGTCTGGACTGGCCTGGTCGGGGCACCCAGAGAGGGCACTCCCCGCCCCGAGGCTCCCCTGCAAAATTGACTTTTTAATTGGCTCTTGATGTGCCAAAGAGGTTTGCAGAAAACACAATACATATGTCTGTAGAGTACTAGATTTTCATCTAGGAGAATTGGAGGCCTTGAATGCTGTCCCAAATTAGAGCTAAAATTCTCTGAATCTAGGGAGAATGGTATCCTATTTGTTTGAGATGCTCCTGAAACAAACGCTGATGGAGACAAAATTTTAGGAGGAATTTTTCATGTGTTGGATGCCATGATTACATTCTTAAATTGAGCGGACTAGAGATAGTGAAATTATCAAGTAGAAGTAACAAAATGGGAAATAAAAACATTGCTCACCCAAAAGCACTGCCCTTACTTATGAACTAGAGACTATTTTTGTGTTTTAGTTGAAGCACACCATGTATTACAGTGTATGTATCATTAGTATACAGTGACGCGAATTCTCATAAACATCATGCCCACATAACCTGCACTCAGACAGAATGATAGAGAAACATCAGCATTCCAGGTATTCCTCCACGTACTTTCTAGTCCTCCAAACAAGTTGGACTAAATGTGGCCCAACCATAATTTAAAAAAGGAAATCTAAAATTGATAATTGTTCCACATAACTTTTATTTGTCATATTTGCTCTGAAACTTGATCTCTCATGAACATGCGAATAGTGGAAGAAACTTGAAGATTAGCTAATAATACCATATATAGGCAGTATGTGTTTAATACCAGAAATGACCAAAATGTTTCTTATTGATAATTCACACAAGTCCTTCAGTATATTAGCTAGATCACAATGAGAGTGAAGTAAATTCTTGCTAGAAGGAAGGGAAGGAAGAAGGAAATGAAAGAGAGAGAAGGAAGAAGGGACCATATGTAAGCTTTTAGTTGAATTTATGTACCAAAGATAAAGAAGTGTTTGACAGAAAAGTCCAATAAGTAAAAAACATTAACGTATTTACTTAGTTCATATTCTCTAACCATCCCCTTAAAATAATCTATTGATTACTGAATTATATACTGTGTTTAGAATACCTTCAAAATCTCATAATTATGAAAGGTATAAATTGAGTTGGCTATTTAGAATGGATTTGTAGCTCTCCAGTCCTCCCTTAGCAAACTCTGGATAAGGAGAGATGTACCGTGGTTAGACACCACAGTCTCATCTGAGCGCTTGACTTCAAGAATAGAAACAGGCTGTGATTACTGAGTGGGCATAACAGCTGAGTTAAAGGACGATCAATGGACTTCAACTCAGAAGCGAGCTTGACTGACAGAAGATAATTATCATTCAAGCTAATGGAAAACTTGAATTGGACACATGGTGTTAAAAAGTGAGAAAAGAGTCTTCCTAAATGAGAAAAAAATATTTCTTTGATGAGTACATCCTTTTAAAGTCTTTTTGATAGTTGACAATGTAGAAGTTTGCATTTTCCGATGATCTTTTTCAGTTTAGATTCTTATCAATGTACTTTGTTGGTATTACTTACTATATTTTCTCAGGAAAAAAAAGTTACAAATTGTCTTCTTTCCTCTAAGAGAGAGAAACTGAGCATTATAAAGGGTTTCTGCCAAAAGCATGGAGCCTCAGATAAGTAATCTCATCCTTCATCCATGATAAATAAGCTATTAGAAATCAAGAAGAAAGAAACAGTTGGAATGTCTGCCATGCACAGACAATGTTGTGGGAACCTCATTTGTAAGACCATGAGTCTTCTCCATTGTTTAGCCACAA
The DNA here is from genome assembly GCA_004026905.1 of Hystrix cristata. Classification (NCBI taxonomy): domain Eukaryota; kingdom Metazoa; phylum Chordata; class Mammalia; order Rodentia; family Hystricidae; genus Hystrix; species Hystrix cristata. The sequence continues at coordinate 40,950 of PVJO010015118.1, read as the reverse complement.
TACTGAATTTTCTCTATTTATATTTTTGTTTGGGGATTTTTCTCTTCCCCGGGCTGAAGTGCTTTGTGCAGGAGACTGAAAAGCTGCCAGAGCTAGTCCATCTGGCTGGCCAAATGGATTGTGTTCACTGGAGAAATGCCAGTTGTATACAAGCAGAAAGTTTAATTTCTGGGCAGTCTAAACCCTGGACTTCTTTCTGAGTTTAATGGAGACCTTGTTTGTATTTTCTAAAAACTGCTCCAATTGGCCTGAGTATTGGCACCTTGTCTTGCTTCCTATAATCTTGATTGTGATCTCTAGAGATGTATCCTTCCCAAGAATGAAACCTCTCCTCTCTGTCAAGTCCAAAGCAGTGAAAAGAGTTTGATGAAAAGGTTTATGGCAAGTGAAAAATCACTATGTTAGATTTGATTACATTTATCTGACCTTGAACAATCTCAGGAGCCAGGGTAGTCATTTCAGTTAACTAATTTAGTTTAAATTGCTTAATTAAGAAATAAAATTTCATGGAATTCCCTAGATTAATTTGCACTTATACTTAAGAGCATCAACATTTATAATCAATTTAAAGAGGAAATAGGCCTGGAGTATTTTATAGTTTGCAGTGAAATCTAATTGGATTCATTTGGGCTGAAATAGGAAATATAGAGAGATCTGATATATTTTTAATTTCCTACATTTTAAGGACAATAATGGGCATTTAATCTTCATAAGGCACCGGGTTTTAGATTTGAAATTGCAGAAATTGTGGATTTTGAAGATAAACTGGCGGGTTCCTTCTGTGTTCTTACTTTTCAGGGAAGGCATGCAACATGGCTAGATTGCAACAAGGACCACAGGCAGGGCTGGCCTCCATGGCGTCAGACCAGGTGACAGGTGGCGGAGGGGCTGCCTGGGAGCTGCCTCTATTCAAAGCCTTCTCTTCCTTCCTTCTTCTGAAGATTTTAAATGAGACAGACAGAATTAGATCTGAGTGTTGAAGAAAACTCTGTCTGAGGTCTAGGGGAGGGAATTGAGAAGGAACAAACTGGGAAACGGCAGGAACATTTTAGAGCCTATTTTTCTATCCTAGTGTCTTAGTCCATTTACGTTGCTACAACAGACTGTGTAGTTTATAAAGAAAACAAGTTTATTTAATTTTTGGTCCTAGAGGTTGGGAAGTCCAACAGCGTGGTACCAACATCAGGTAAGGACCTTGGAGCATCATGAAATGGCAGAGGGCATCTCAGGGGGAGATGGAGAAAGCATGCCAGCTCCAGTCCCTCTTCCTCTTATAAACCACTAATGCCACTTTGGGGTCCTTCCCTTATCTCTTCAGCTAGTCCTGATTATTTCCCAGGGACTACACCTCCAAGTACTAGTAAGATATGAATTTGGAAATTAAATTACCAACACATGAAACACAGTTTTCTGACTTGGGTTATAGCTAGTCATCTGTACATTTGGACATTCGAGTTTGTCTGAGTTTGGACAGGTTTATATGTGTAACCCTGTCCATGTCTCACCTTGAGAGACAAATATGTATGGTCACTAGCAAAACTATGAATGGCAACCACATCAGGACTTATACAGAACAAGTTGAACAGAAGTTTTAGAGTTATATTTGAGATGACTATGTTACAATTATATTTATTCATTCACCTTCTTCAAATCTTTGTTGTAATCCTCCAAACTGTCTTCTTGACCCATCCCAGAAATTCCATTATTTAATCATAGCACTTAACACCTTCTATCATATAACAAGTATAATTAAGTTATTCTATATGTTTATTGACAATATATTGCCACCTGCTAGGGAGGAAATTCCTTGAGGCCAATAATCTTAGCCTCTTCTGTTCAAATACATTGTAAGCACCAACAAGAGTACTTACTATTTAATAGATGATCAGTGGACATTTTCTAAATGAATGAGTGAGAATGAGCTCAACAAATACATATTGTGTATCTACTGTGTCCAGAATGTCCAATAGAAAGAGTCATATAATTCTGAGGCTCGAGAGAGGGTCTTGACTAGAGTTGTAAAACTGAGTACTAAGAAGATCATGTTTGAAGCTATAGCATGATTAATTTCCCATAGAGAAATCAGAATAAGATCAAAACATGGCTCAGGACTGATTCTAGAGATAAACAACAATTAAGGGAATGTATGAGAAGAGAAACATGGATGAAACTGAATAGGAGTACCAATGCTGTAAGCAAGACAGGAAAGAGGAGTGATGTGGAAACTGGGGGGTGTTTAAATGAGGTTTTTGTAAGGAGGAAGTTGTCAAAATATGAAATAAAGCACATTATTCAAACAGAACCTGAATTATTGTTATAAAATTTGTTAGCAAGATGGTTGTATGGCGTCAACTATGTCCCCTTCTCCCGATTTCGTATGGTAGAACCCTACCTCCCCAATATGACTGTATTTGCAAATGGCACCTTTAAAACTCTAAGGTTAAATGAGGTCATAAAGGTGGGTCCCAACAGGATAGCCCCTTTTAATAAGAGAAACATTGGGTGTGTCCACAAAGAGAAAAGACTGTAGACAGAGCACACATGGTCATCTATGTACTAAGAAAGGTCTTGGAGGAAACCAAACCACTGACATCCTGATTTTAAACTTCCATCATGCAGAACAATGACAAATAAATTTCTTCCATTTGAATAACCTAGTCTGTAATATTTTGTTGTGGCAGTCTTAGCAGACTAATACAATCATCATTATTAGAATGTGGTGGTTAGAATCACATTTCTTAATAGTGAAATCTGATACCATATAGTGGGAGGGGACGAAGCCAAATGAGAGGTGAGCATACTCATGTTTCTCTAGAATGGTAGCTGTATGAGAGGAAAGAAGTGAGCCAGTAACCAGAGGCTGTGTGGAGACCCCAGAAGAGCACTACTAAAATATGGTAATCCTAAATTTCCAAGAGGCAAGCTAATCATCTTCATGCTATAATATGCATAATTATACATACTAATTAGGGGATATTTATTTGTTTTATAACTGAAGGATGTTCTTGGGAGCTTTTAATTTGACACAGGCAGGAGAATCTTATAAGAATCTTAGCTATGAAGCTGGTATACTTTTGGTGTGACTACGGGGCCACTAAAGCAGACTGGACCCCTCAATCTAAATTATAGTATGTTGATACCAGACCCAAGCTTTAGAAAATTCAGGGTTGTTTGAAATCATATCTCAGAAAGTTTACCTTCACTTTTATGTCTTTTTCTCGAGTTTATCAATTTAAAGTCAGAGCTGAGCCCCCCCGACCACCAGAGGGCATAGTTTATTTCTGCTGAAAGAATTAGCAAGTTATCTTTGCAAAGTGGGTCTGTATCTCTTCTGTCCTAATTCTCTCACTCGCAAAAGGTTTTTTCCTGCTGTCATTTCACATCTTCCCTGCATCATCAATGTCCCATCATTATACAAATGCATCGTTAATCTCCAATGCTAACAAATGTTAAGCAGCTTATCTTCACCCACATTACCATGTCTGTACCTCATTTATCTGTTTCTTTTATAGGTAAATTCTTCGAAGCTCTTACCTCTTTTCATTGTCACCATACCTGTACCATGTATTCTCTGAGCCCTCTCCAACCAGGTTAGTGTAAGTTGTTGTTGACTTCCATTCTCCCAAGCTTTGTGGGTTCATTATCTGCCTTCATCTCTTTGCAGCATTTGATAGTTGATTATTTATTCTTTCCTTACAAAATCCTTCTTAACTTACCTTCTGAAACCGGTTAATCTCTTGGTTTTTCTCTCATACCCGTGTTTTCTCTCAGCCTGTAAATTATGAGCTCTAAAAGTTGGAGGGCCCCACAGCTCAGTCCATTGCTTTCTTGCCTTCTCTAGATAATTCCTTTCTTAGGTGGTTGTACAATGATTTCATGGGTTTATACATCACCTCCAAGGTGATGACACTTTAGACTTTCCCTCATGAGCTTCAGGTGCTGATAAAACTAGACATCAAGAATTAACATGTCAAAAAATAGCAAGCCTCTCAATTTTCACTGCCCTCTCTAACACAATTCTTACCACTAATATTCTGTCAAAACATCTGAGTCACCCTGGAAATGTCTTCTTTTTTCTCAACCCATCACCAAGTCGTATTTGCTATACTTTAAAATGAGATAACTATTTCAATGTCTGCCTCCTCCACACCACTGTTATGATGTCTCATGATTATCTAAAAAGCCTCTTAATCAATAGTTCTGTCTCTGTTCCAGCCTTCATATAATAGTTCCAGCAGAATAGCCCAGTGATATTTCATCAATTTAAATAATATCAAGAGCTTCCTGCTAAATGAAATGCTCTGTCCCTCTGGGTACATGGGAGGGTTCACTTACCTTCTCTCTAGTGGGTGAAATCAAATGACAGGAATGAAATGGGTTGTCAGCAGGAAATGACACAAATAGTACAAGTTTGCAGCATTTAATTGCTGATTCAACGCCCTCCAGAATGTACATTTTCTACTTCCACATGACTGGCATCTTCCAGACAATGATGGCTCCATAACTGTGAGTCCTTAAGTTTGGGTAAAACTGGTCAACACAGAAAACAACCCTGAGCAACCCATGATAGAGATTCAGTACAATCATGAGAAAATTCGTGTTAAGTACTGAAAATTTCTGTTACAGCAGCATAATCTGCCTATCTTGATTTATGTTCTTTGCTGACTTCAATGAATCTATGTCGATGGATTTCCAACATATTGCAAATAATATCCAAATTCCTTACAGTGGCTTATAAACCTTTGTGACTAAACTCCTGCCTACTTCCTAGTTCTTACCCACTAGGCACATCACACTATTTGTTTCCCCTACCCATCAAGTCCATTTCTTCTTTTGCACTAATTCTTTTACCTGAAATAGATCATCTCTGGATCTACACATGGCTGGCTGTTCCACTTTATTAAATTTTCTGCTTAATGTGACCCACTCCTATTCAGGGGATCTTACATTCTCTCTTGAAAAATCTTTCCCTTGTCTCCCACCCACATCTCTTGATATTTTTAACTTCTATATTAAAAGCAATAAATTGGGCACTAAAGTAACAGCTAGCACGAATGTCTCAAGAATTTATCAGAACCTGTGCTCATGTCTTGTTCTTACTAGATGTCTTTAGTGAGACATTTGGTGAGATCAAGTTCAGCAGTGTGTCTTAGTCAGCTTTTTCTCATTGGAACAAATACCTAAAAAAGTTAAGAGAAAGGAAGGTTTACATTGGCTAAAAGTTTAGGTATGTGATTGTCCCCATCTCTTTGGGTCTGTGGTGGCACAGTACATCATGGTAGGAACACATGGTGGGGAAGCTCTGTTCACTTCATGGCAGGCAGGAAGTGATAAAAGATAAAAAGGAAAGGAATAATATCCTCTTCCAGGCCAGACCCCAAAGACCTAATTTCCTTACACTAGGTCCCCTAAAGATTCTATCACCTCCCAGTAACAAAAAGACCTGGAGATCAAACCTTAGCATAAGGGCCTTTGTAGGATGGTTACTATCCAACCATTACATAGTGGATCTCTGCTTATTATACCAATAGAGGATTCTCTATTACCTCATAATTTCAAGATCCCTGAGGCACAGTAATTGGAACCGTGCTGTGTCTGACACAACAAAATAAATACGATAGCACAGAAGCAACATATACTATTTCAACTAACTAGAGGTCCTATGGCCTATTTCAACTACAGACAGAATGGTGTCCTGGAAAAGTGGAAACCTCAAATAATCAGGCAAACTTTACTAGTGACTATCATGGTTAGTCATATTAGTTTCCCACTGCTGTTTAATAAATCAAACCATGAACAATAGTTCTTCTAAGTATTTTGTATCCTTGTCCTGCACTTTCTTAGTGGGGAGCATCAAGTAACTTGGCTCATAGAGGCCACCTGTGCTTGTTCCTGTCCTCAGTGAAGCACTACAACAGGACCAAGCTGGTGTACCTCATACCTCTTCATTAAAACTAGTAAATCACACTTTGATATCATACTTTAGATTTAAACCAAAGATCCTTGTAAGAATTGTCATATGATTTGTCATCTATGTTTAATGTGAAACCAAGATGGGAAATATTTTAAATCATACATTTACTTTTTTTCAATGTGAGAAATCTATCTCCAAATTCAATATGAGGAAAAGCTTTGTTTTCTTCAGGTGCAAAATGCATTAAAATATCTTAACATCAGATAAATTCCCTTCTGCAAATTGGGTACTGGGAAACTCTCAGTTTTGTTTTCAATCCCAGAAGCTGTATTTATCTCTATTTTGGGAACATTTATTTTTACCCTCTTAACTCAAATCTCTCCCAGTTAAATTCTGATTTTCAAATCACATTGTATCTAACATTTTTGTACACAACTGAAAATTCTTGTTGGAAAGATAAAGTACAGATACTTAATACTTGAAGTTGTCCTTCCTTCTTAGTACTTCAATTTGAAAATGATATTCGTTATAATGTACAAGTCAGAGCCAGAGGAAACCAGAAACCCTCACTCTTGCGGTGACACCCCAGGACAATCACAAGATCTCTTGAAATTTTCATCCTGTTTCAAAGAGGTTGAAAGAGTTGCCCAAGATGGAGAGATGTGAGCAGCAATCATGGCTTCTAAATCCAGAGTGTGACCTTGGAAATCTGTCCAGTTACTAGCTCGAGTTGAGCTTTATGCAGAAGAAAGCAGTGTGTCCAAGAGGCACTCACTTGAACAAGAAAAGGAGACAGGCAGAGGATAAGATGTGTGAATTTGTCCAGTATTAGCAAGTAGGGAGTAACGAGGACTGAAGTGACCCAACAATAAAAGGATTTTGGTGAGTCAGGTGGAGTCATCACGCCAATGGGGTACACCTGGGAGTGGGCCTAAGGTGGCCTGTCAGCCATCATCTGCACACTCTGATCTGGTTTGCTCAGGGTGAAGGTGAGCTAGAAGACAGCTCAAGGAATTTTGAAAGCAAACTTTCTCTAGGCGGATTAGACAATGTAGCTTATTTTGCCTGAGGCATATAAGAAAAATAATAATTTCTTAAGTAAATTCCATGTAGTTATGTAAGGCAGAGTAGGAGTTGGTGTGATAGTGCAAGAAATATTATGAATTTTAGATTTTCATATAAACCATAACATAGTTTATTGTTGTTTTCTTTTAAAAAAAATTCAGCTTTCTAAATATTCTCTTTGCTTTTAGTGAAAGACATTATAGATGACACAGAGCCTGTTTTTCATTAAATGCAGGGAAAGAATACTGTAAGCTTTGTACCTGCCTTTAAATTCTTCCTCTTGTCTTATTTTTCCATTTAAACCATGATGTCTAAAATGAGGGGGAAACCAAATAAAACAAGGGTTACCTCTGGCCAGGAAACCATAGAAATAAATGTTGACACTCACACAAAATGGATGCAGTATATAGTAAATTCCGTGATTAAATTAATACACTGTTATTTAAAACTGTATCACTCATTTGGATTTGAATTAGAAAATTACAATAGTGAAACTAATTTCCAGTCCAACCTGATGTGAAGAAGCAATGGTTTTCTGATTATCCCGGCCTCTGTTCACTGAGACAGGGTAAACTGAATCTCTGTGTCCAATTTGTATGTTTGACCATGTAAAAGAGAAAGACTGTATGTTAGGATGGGGAGAACAGATGAAAGAGGGCCATCAGGAGGCAAAAATCCACAAAGCATCAGACTGTGAGTCAAATTCCACCTTTCCTACCTGATTGTTGTGATTTATATATCTTCTGTAGGTCTCAGATGTCTCTTTGTTAATTGGTAAGGAGAATACTTGCCTCATAGAGTTTTGGGGAGGATCAGTAAAACTCTTACCTTAATATCCATTTCTCAGTTAAAACTCAATAAATGATAGCAGTGATTATTCGTATCATTAATGTTGTTTAAGAAGAGCAATGGGGGCGCATCCCAGCAAAAGAAACAGCTTGAAAAGGAAACTATTAGTGAGTTATTTTTAATATGTCTTCTCTATGAAATGTACAGGGCCTTAGGAAATTTATGACACAGAAATAGTATTCCTTCGAGAATTTCATCTTTTCTTTTTCATTTCCCTTTTTCAAAATTCATAACTATGATCATCACTTACTCCAAGTGTTCATTCATTCCTTCAAAAAAATATTTTATTTTGCACCAGACACTGAGTTAGGTGCTCACAGTACTTTGGGTGATGCAAACATAGCTCTGATCTGATGGAGATCATGGTCAGAAAAGAAAACTAAAATCCAGAAAGAGGCTGTTACAAATGGTAGTGGGATTCGACTCTTCTTGTCACATGCAGTCGACCTCCGAGCTATCTCATACAAACGTCTTAATGAATCCTTCTAGGATTATTTATGAGTAATGAAAAGCTCTTAACAAGGGTAAAGCTTAATCTGAATAAATGAACCTCTAGTGACAGAAGTTGAGTTAATGTGGCACCAAGAATAAGAAAGATATTTAAACAAAAGATTTCTCCAAGAACCCCTTAAATTCCACCGCATTGCTAGCTCCCCTTTTGCGCAGAGGTAAGGCTTTGGGGTTCTTTGCACCTAGTAACCTTTAAACAGAAAGAGGTGCTCTCAACCTCATCCCAATGTGACTTTACCCCTTCTTTATTTATTTTTTTTATATAAGCTCAGTGCAACCTGAGTTTGTTTTGTATTTTAAAGACAAAAAGTCCTTTCTTGTGTGAACAAAGAAGAAGCCAAAATTATAGGAATAAGAGGCCTTTTCATTCTGAGCCGAGACGCTGAAGCATGGAAATGTGGACAATGTATTTAAATTACAAAGTAGAGTGTGGTGATTCACACTGAGTAGAGCAATAACAACATCCTCGATCCTTGCCACACATTAAAATCACCAGGAAACCTCTTGAAAAATGCCATTGTCTGTGCTCTGCTGTACACCAGTTAAACAAGTGTGCTTGGGGTATAAATACTGGGGATTTTTCCCCCCATTTTTGTCTCTTGGGGAGATTTTATTATACTGCTGAGAACTACTGCTGGGGCCTGGAAATTAACCTTGAAGGCTTGGCCAGATTTTGACTGAAGGGAATAGTAGAAATGGCAGCCTGGCAAGAAACTAGTGTGAGACAAATGGGCAGACTTTAGAAGGGCTCCAGATAGGTTGTGAAGAGAAAGCCTGACCCAAGCCAGCGCCTGCTACGGGGAGGCAGAACACATGTTTGCTGAGCGTACTGGGATTCTTTTACCACAAGTACCCTTGCCCTGAAGGTCTTATTTAGTGAATGAAAGTTTCTTTCAGTTAAAGAAACCATTTAATAGGTTTTTTTTTTTTTCCTTCCTTTGAAAGGAGAGAGGGAGTCGGTATTTTGGTTCAAAGTATTTTAAACCAAAATGGTACATTGATGTTTTATTTGAACAACATTTTGGGCAAGAATTATTTTTTGCGTGTCATCCCTAAAGGAGAGCGAGCACAGGGAAGATTAAATGAGGTACACAACTTGGGGATCACGATTCAGCATTTCCGAGAGTTCTGGAAGTGGCACACATGGAGATAAAGCTATAGCAGATGGGTGGGCCCTATGTATTTAGATGTCCCCACAAAGCCTCATGTACTCGCAGGTGGGGCTTTTTGGAGGTAGCTGGATTTAGAGTGTGTGAATATGGATTAAGCATGTGTGATAACTAGTCTATTGATTTGTTTAGCATAGTTCTGGGTGTGGGTACTAGGAAGGCCCACACTGTGTATAGGTGGTACCAACCAATAGGCTTGTAGTTTGGATGGGAAAAAGGAAAAAGGGAGGCTCACTGCTTTGCTGCCTCCTGTCTCCCCTGCCATGGACTGTTTCTCCCCTGCTATGCCCCTCTTCCCTGCCACTCTGCCTTGGATCCAGCTGACTGTGGACTGAAACCTCTAAAACTGGGAGCTACAATAAACCTTTCCTCCTTTAACTTGTGGGTGTCAGGTATGAGAAAGTAACTAAGACAGCCCTCATCTCAGGAGTTTTCTGGCCAAGGTGATTTTCAAAGATATTCTGTAAGGAAGTGATGTTAATTAAGAATTATTTCTCCCCTCTCCCCGACTAATTTGAGATATTGGGACCACAATAACATGTTGTGGTTCTATATGTATTATTTTATTTTGAAGAACAGAAAAATATTCACAAAGATTTCAAGAGTTTCACTTACATTGTTTATGTTCCACCCTAATTTTCCTATGGGATGGTATGTTTCCCAGTGCTGAATTCTACCAAAATGGAGTTTCCGGAAACCTAAATCAAACAATTGGAAATAAACACCTGTAGATTTAGAAGCCATTCCAGATAGTGCTTGAAAAGGTCTAACAGTATTCAAGACCATACTTACCCATCCTAATTCTTTCCCATTGGAGATTTTGAGTAACGTCATATAAATAAAAGCATAATTCAAATAAAGGTACAGTTTTTTATAAACCCAAAAGTAGATATGTTAGATTCTGATATAGCATTGTTGCAAATGGAAAGAGTTAGGGAAATTGAATATGCCAAAATTTCTCTTAGAAAGAGTATTATTTATAGCTAAAAGGAATAGATTATATGCTGCTTTGTGCTGGTTTGGGGTGGTAAAGTCATGCAAAGTATGACTGAGTAATAACAGGTGGTGATGGTCACTAGACTACTTTCTTTAGAAGGTAGAAACTAAATAAAAGGATTTAGTTTACTGAGGGTTCAAACTAGACTGCTATCTTCAGGTTTATTTTTGATCTTCCCTCCCCTCACACCTCTTCATTTCTTCTCCAAATAAACCTGAAACAAATTCATTTAAAATACAGGTTTAGAAAAGTGCCAAATATTAGCATCGCTGGACTAGCCACATTGTTATTTTATCTGAATGTCACATCTTCTTCCCTGAAGAGAATCAGTTGCTCCTGAATATTCCTTCAGCCCCTCACCCCTTCTGTATTTTGCCTTTTGTGGTGTACAGATTCTAAGGTGGGCCCGACTCCCATGTCTCTTGCCTCCTAGTGACCAAGAGAATTATACAAGAGCACTTGCATTGTTCCCTGTTTTTGAACATGAGCAGAATCTATTACTTGCTTCTAAATATTTTGGTAGAATATGGTGAAGTAACAAATACCACTCTCTGGTATTTGTTTAAGAGTATTAATTTCCAGCAGTTAGAGACAAACCCTGCCAATTTAGAGTTAGCAGCCTACTAGAAAAGTGCCCATGGCAAAGAACTTCTAAGACCTGACAGTGACTTCCAGCCTCCAGCCAGTAAGAAGCCAGGGTGGTGAGACCTAAAGACAAGAGAATGAATCCTGCCATGATTGGGTTGAGTTTGTGGGAGCATATCATTTTTCAGTTAAGTTTTCAGAATAGAATTGAGCCCAGGTGACACTTTGATTTCAGCCTTGTTGAACATTAAGCAAAGAACTCAGATAAGAGGTGCCCAAACTCTTCTGCACTTAAAGGATGAGCTAACAAACATGTTTGTTATTTTCATCCACTAAATTTGTCATAATTTGTTACACAGGCATAGAAAAGTATTATACCATAGAGGTCCAAATCAAAATGATGCTAAAGATGAGTTGAGCAGGCACTAGTACAGGTGATATGGTCTTATCTGTAGCATTTGTTCTCTGGCTGGGGCTTCTGCTGTTTAGTAATTCGCTTACTGAGGGGGTTGGCCTATGTAATTGTAACTGACTCACAAAAGCCCCTTCAACCTGCTAAACAAGTAAAAATCATGACATTTAGGGAGACTTTTAAAGATTAAATATAGTTCATTAAAAAGAAAAGAATCAATAAATTTGTTGGTTTTTCATCAGCGTGAGAAAGATTAGTTCTTACTGTCTATTGGTATGTTATTATTGTTACTATAATCAATATGAGAGAGGTTGAAAATTCCTGTATTTGAGCCAGACTGGTACATATTTTTGAAGGAAATTTGAGGACAGACTTGTCACCTAAAAAAGAAAACAAGTGAAAAAAATGCCAGTTACTCAAGTTAAAACAGTATTCATATTCATAGGAATTAATCTCATCTCAGTTCTGTTACCAACTTGCAAATAAAAGGTCAAGAGAGTCTGAGTGTGTGCTCTGTTTTAACATGATGGTAGCTTCAGTTCACCTGTATTAGTTTCTTTTGTAGCAAGTAAGTTTTGTTCTACTAGCAATCAAAATGATCTTCATAAAGTTACTCTCAGTTACTAAAACTTGTTTTCCTTTTCCAGCATTAGAGCAGGGTCTATGCTGTATCTTTTCCCTGAGTGAGTGATGAAGTTGCCTAATATAGATCAAATATGAGCGTGGAAGAGAATTTTAGAAAGCCCCTAAATGTAAGAAGCCATGATTTCTTCATCCAGTATTCTCTATGAAGCACTTTAGATGCATTAACTTTTCTTCAGTTACTACTTCCCATGACAGTCCAGAGTTGAATGTAATTTATAACCAAAGAAGATTGGAGATATATTTGTATTAGTGATTACATAGCTAACAACTTATGTTTGTGTGTGGTTTAAAAGAGGGGTCATGTTAATGACTTCAAGAAATATAAGGCAGAGATGTTACATTCTTCACTTGAAATTTAAAGAAAGGGAGAGAAAAAATATTGTGTGCAAAACCAAGATCAGAGTGGAGATTGTATACTTTCTTCTTTAAGGATATAATGCCACACATCCCATTTTATTAGTAACTTTACATGTGTATGTACAGAGTTCTTATCCATCTACTATCCATCCAGGAATATGAAGGAGATGGAAATTTATTAGCTTGCCAAGAAGTACTTGACTGTACGTCAGTCAGCTTTCCCTAAGTATAAGCTCTACGATTTGAATCTTTGAAGACTCTAATTGATTCTATGAGGAAGAAGTTGGAGTCTCCCAAATTTGCATGTCTTATCCAATAAGGGCAAAGGCTGGCCCATCAAAGAAAGTATCTATCATTTCTGGAGGTCTTACTCAGTACAAACCACTTTATTCCTATCATGTTTAATGCCTCAGAGAAGCCTTATGGATAACAGAGATGTGAGGCTCATGGAGTTTAAGATACTTGCTGATAGCTGCACAATTATTAAATAGGAGAAACTTGTGCATTCAATTCTAAAGTCCATTAACTAGACAATTTCTCAAGAGTTCCTTTTTTTACTCTCAGTCACAGCTCCTTTTTTCTGGTGCGGGTATTGAACCCAGGGCCTTGCTACAGCCCCCAGCCACTGACGGATTGACCTATTGGGTGATTGTTTTGAGACAAGTTTGCTCAGACTGGCCTTGAACTTGTGATCTTACTGCCTCAACCTCTCAAAGAGCTGGGATTACAGGAGTGAACCGCTGGGCCAGGCCACAGCTTCTTTTTTAGCAATGAGTCTGGACTTAAAGTTCTAGGTCAAAGTAAAGTCAATCTTAAAATGTTTTCTTGAGATTGTTTCTTTTCCACAAATAACTTGGGCTTGTAAAAAGAAAGGATAGCTGCTGCCTTATAGAAGAGCCTGCGGCCTGTGAGTGTGTGTGCATGTGCTTATGTATGTATCACACATGGGCACAGAGTGGTAACACAAGCTGATGCGCTCTCATGTTTTTGAACATGGCTCTATTACTTTCATCTTCTGACATTTATTTGAAGTGCAGCTTTTCATTCTCTGCATAAAAGATGCCTGTTGGAAAGTCCGCGGTGACTGGGCCTGAGTGAATCATTTCAGTCTGGTGTCATGGATCCTGAACCTCCTTGCTCTTTTCCCCCGGGAAAAGCAGTGGAAATTTACAAGCACTGAAGGACACTGTCGGAAGCACTGGACCGATCAAAAGAACTAGGGGTATGGTGTGGCACAGCACATATTTACATAGCAAATGAAGGCTTTTCGTGGAATTTCAGGAACAGAAGGTGCAGACAGACACAATAGTCTTTCAGTCATGCTTTAATGAGCCAGGGCTCTTGGCTGAATGGATGCTTGGCAAGAGGTGCTCAGGCTTTGCTCTGGCAGGTGTCTCCGACGGCAGGGAAACATGACTCATGACACTTGCAATAAGTTGACACCACTGCCATCATCTTTGGAAAGCAATTTGTGGGCAGAGATTTGGGCTGTTTATAAAACTGACATGAACAGAAGCTCCAGACTCAGGAGGCTTTACAGGGCTAGATAAAGAGGAGGATTACGGAGGCTAAAGCTTTTGTTTAAAGAAAGATTATGAAGCATTTAGTTCAGATCAAGTCAGCTTGAAGCTTAACTGCTAAAACTTGTCCCTTCTTTCCTGCTCTGTGATGAATTTTGCTCTTAAATTGAGTACTCAAATGTAAAGATGAAGTGAGGCTTCATTTGGAACGACTGCAGATGGGCTGGCTGTTGGTCTCTCCCTTCTGTTAATATGAATTCAGGAAACATGAAGATTACTATAGATTCAAATCAATTTCCCAATATTAAATTTTTTTAGTAACAAGCATAAATATGCTTTCTGGGTACTTAAATGTAGAAAGGAAATGATACAGGAGGAAAGCAGACACAACAAAGTCAGTTCCCTCAGAGGTTTTCATAAAGTTAGTTTCTGAATTGGAAGCTATCCAAAGTAAAGACTGCTCACATTGGGGAAGTAAAAAATGTAGTTTAAAACACTCAATCTATCTTCCTTTGTGACTGAATTGGATTGACTGCATGGCTGATCCAGTAACTGCAAAAACCTACACATTCCGCAGGTGATTTAAAAAAAACGAATTGATCAAAATCTGGACAATTTGTCAACTATTTGTAGACTTGGCTTTTGCTCAGTTAGGGATCATTCCTGACCTTCTCTATGTCAAGGGAGATGTTCTGCTCCAGTGAAGCTGTGTCTCTTTTTGGGAATTAAAACCTGAAAAAAAAATGACAGAACTGCAAAGGAATTTCATTCAAAGTTAGATGTGTGGCTGATCAATTCATTCATCAATACAGTCATAATGTATGGTGCACCTACTAGATTCCAGGCCCTAGTTTGAGCACTGGAAATCTGGTGACGAAGAAGACGAAGTCCCTGTACTAGGGGAATGGATGTGTACTTCAGTGGTAGAACACTTGCCTAGCAAGTGTGAGGTCCTTGCCTCCATAGCCAGCACCTCTTTCCAAATAAACAGTCTACACTTAAGTTACTGTGAAACAGAATAGTTATACAAACAAGAAAATATAAGAATGTACTTTGAAACTGTAGTATTACTAAGAAATTAAAGGGAATGTAGCACACACAAAAAAATCGAATGGCCATTTTAGAATGGATGTTAGGGGAGAATTTTCTGAGGAAGAAATGTTTGAACAGAGATCTGAAGATGGGGGTTTGTAAAAAAGAGTTTAGATTTTAATATGTTTTAAATATATATGAACTATTACTATTACCCCTATCTACTATATCAGGGATCACCTTGAAGACAGGGAATGGTCTAGATGGAGAATATAAATTGGTATGTCATCACCACACAGGTGTTACAGAGAATTGTGCAATTGGTAAGGGAAGAAGATCAAGAATAAAGCCAAAAACCAAGAATGGGGGTGGGACAATATTCAGCATAAAGCAGAGAAAAAGAAACTAGAAAATAAAACTGAACAGGAACCACATGTGACATAAGTAAATTTCACAGAGAATAACTTGAAAATAGTAATTTAAAGCTTGCTGGATTTTTGAGTCATGTACGAACATCAAACAAAATGATGGATGTAGTGTGATAAAGTATTAGTAACATTGATAGGAGTGATTAATGAGAAAGAGCCTTGTTATAGAGTTAAAAAGAAAGTGGAAGGTGAGGAAATGGAGTGCAAATGCAGATAATGCATTCAATGAATTTTTTCTAAAGGCAGCAGAAAATTTGAACATACTCAAAAGGGGATGTGGAGCCAGGAGTATTTGTTTATTTGTTTGCTTGTTTCTTTTGTTTTGTTTTACTTTGTTTTCGCAACACGCTTATGTACTTTATTAGCCAGGATAGGCTAGGATATGCTGCAGTGACAAACTACCCCCAAACCCTGGTAGAGCACAGAAAGATTTTTTTCTCACTTGGCTGCGTGTTCAAGGTGAGTCAGTTGGAGACTGTGTTCCCCATAATTTTGGTGTTGCAGTCTTACTGAGATTCCCTGCAGTTTTATCTCCCACATCTTAAATGTTCAGCCTCTTCAATTTCTGCAGCAGAAGAGAAAGACTAGAAAAGAATGAATGGAATTTTCACTCTTAGCCTGGAACTGATGCACTTCTAATTTGTCAGAACATATGACATGCCTAAGTCATTCAAAGGGCATGAGAAACACAGGATAGCAAAAGAAATCTTAAGTGAACATCACCACATCTGTTATATAACCTAGTAGGAATTATCCCACAGGAAGAGTACATTTCAGGCAAGAACCATATTCCTGAGCAAGCAGGAAGGATAGAAGTCAGTATACTTCTGGAGAAATTGGCTTTACCCTCCCTCTCTGAGTAGGGCTGTTTTATCCATTGTATCAGGGAAAAAAGTTGAGTATATGTGTATTAATTCATGTTGGGGTTGGGAGATTTGATCCTAGAAGGATGAGAATATTCTTTTATGAATACTTTATTCTCTCAGGCTAATAAAAATCAAGAACATCAATTAAAAAGAATTAGGATGTGTTATGTACATGTACCAACACCCCATAGTGAACGTAAACATCATGTACGACAAACATTTATTAATAAAGAATGAAGAGGAAGTGATAACCTGTCGGTCTGAAAAGAGATGGTAAAAATAATGGTTTTCAACAGTGGAAAATAAATTGAATGAGAGAAGGTGGCAGAGGCAGCATAGTGTACTACTTACAGTGCACGGACTCTGGAGTGATTTACTTAGCAGCTAAGTGCCTTAGTCTCCTGATCTACGAGATTGTGAAAATAACAGTACCTACATCATATGGTTGTTTGGGAGTTTAGACTAGAGCCTGGCACTGTCAGCCGTCATTAGGAAGATAGCCTGACAGTGGGACAATTTCAGGTTTACAGTCCTAAATATGACCGTAAGTTAATACAGCTCCATGTTTTTTTTTTCTCTAGCAATTGCTAGGAAGCAGGTATAGAGCAAGCAGAGAGTTGAATTTAAACAGGGTGAGGCTAGATGTGTGTTCATCGTAGTACTGCCTGGGACTCTTGGTCTTTTGAGTCTGGTATTGTATGTTTTATCCTCAGTCTTCTTCTCTGCTCTATGAAATATGCCAGATTTGCAAGGTCCAACTTTGTGGAAGTCCTTCAGAATATTAAGAGGGTTAGAAATCCATTCAGATTAAATTAGTCTTCTTCAAGAAAGAACAATTTATGATTCATAAAAGTGGCACATTTGGCAGCAAACAACCTACAAGTGTCCATGAGGAACTATCACTTAGAACCATGTAAGTCAGGTAAATTAGAGTCAAAGCTTCTCTCCTGGAAGTAAAGGAAATTGTCTGTATATCAGATAAAAGTACGTTATTAGGATAAAGTTCACATTACTTTTCCCACAGGTGACTGTTTTCTTTTTTCTTTATTTTGGAATTCCTGAGTATTTGAAACTTGATCTTTAGTGGAAAACAGTACACTGGGGCATGCACATCATTTTTTCTGCCAGCTTACACACTACTTTCTTAGTCCCTAATGATCTTAAGCAAAGGTCCTCAAGCGGAAGAGGATAATTCCAATGAAACTGAATGGACAGGCCACCTTCACCTCCTTTCCCACACTGGGATCAGGAAGGTGGCCATAATCTGTTATTAAATAATAACTGTAGGCCAGTTTTCTCCACGTTTTCCTTTGCCTTTAGAAAATTTTACTTTTTCCCCTCAAAATTGCATTTACTCCTTAATAATCTAGCCTTTACAGAAATCTTCATGTTCTTCGATACTAGATACTACTCACTATATAATTCATTGAGAGTCCCTCCCTAAAAAAATAAGCTTTCTGATTTAAAAAATCAAGAAACTACAAGTCTTCACTGCAGCATTTTCCAATTCACATTAAAGTCTGGTTATCAATTATATGCAAACAAGAATATAGAAACATAAAAAGGTGAAAACTCAAAGAAACTAAAATTGAAAAATAACCTGATGCCAAAATCAGATAAAATTGTAATCTCTATATTGCTAATGGAGCAAGATGTTCAATAGCTGCATTCCTCTATTCCCAGTACAGAGTCTGTGACCTGGGCAACTAAAGACCCAAGTGATTCTTCTGCCATCAAAGCTCTCCTGCTTACTTTACTTGATCACGGAATCGTGAGTGATACTTTTTTCTGCCAATCTTTATTCTTTTCTTGTATTTTTACAATCTAAATAGGATTAAAAAGAACATATAGGGTATCTATCGTATTTCCAAATATTTTCACTATTTTCATATATTACTCTATAATTAGAGAGCAGAAGGTACTGTTTTAAAAAACAATATTTTAGACAATACTTTAGAGGAAATTCATTGGTTATATTACCCTTATTTTAAGTCAAATTTGTCATAAAATATTTTCTTGGTATGTTTTGTCACAAAAGTGAAAAAGATTATCTTTTTTCATGAAGCAATAATGAAATTAATCTTTATAATTAATTTTATTTGGCAAGAGGAATAACCAAATGATTGTTTGGATTCTTACCCAACATGGAGTGTGTGTTTTAAAATACAACCCAGGAAGTGTGAAGGCCTCCCCAGGGGACAGGGGTCAACAGAGCGCTAGAGCATCTGGAGGCTAAGAATGAAGGTGATTTTTTGTGATACTAATTTACATAATGCAGAAAGAATTGCCAAGATAATCCGTGTTGTGAATAAACTTTCCTTAGATTAAGGAGGTGCTGCGGCATATTTGAAGATATAGCTGTCACCCTCAAAGACAACTAAAAACTGGAATGTGGTGTAAGAACTTTGTAACGGCCAATTTAGAAGTACTTGCTTTGTACATTATCATTATTTGCCAAGATTTTTTCTCAGACTGTTTGGTTTCTGTCCTGTTTTGGGCTTCTATGAATATAGAATATGCATGAATATTCTTTTTTATTGATTGTATTTTTTATTGGCACATATTTGCAGTA
Source organism: Hystrix cristata (assembly GCA_004026905.1). NCBI lineage: Eukaryota > Metazoa > Chordata > Mammalia > Rodentia > Hystricidae > Hystrix > Hystrix cristata. The sequence continues at coordinate 22,029 of PVJO010015118.1, read as the reverse complement.
CAGAATGATTACATTTATCATGGGGAGATAGCTAAGTTAGGCAGAGATCATCAGGCAGTCAGAAAGGGACCAGGCCCCAGACAGAGTCAGGACAGAGACGAGGCAGATCCGGCCTGTGGCTGAGGGCTTTGTGGATAGAAACTGGGCCTGAACACCCAGATAGATGCCCAGAACACGATGACCCTCACTCTGCTGACCCTCTGCCTTTGTGCTTCTCTGACTATGTACCCTTGCTGTGTACCTTGTTTTTCTATTAGATTAATATTAGCTAAGGGACTGTACTTAGAGTCCTGTACGTTGATGATAAAAACCTCTACTCAGCAGCAACACACTTTGGGGACCCCTCCTGCCTCTCAGGAACCTTCTTTTAATAAAACTCCCATTCTTCACCTCCTTTGTCCTCGAGTCCATTCTTTGGCGTTGTGAGACACAAACTTGGCACATCTAACAAGTTGGGAGTTACTTCCCTGTAACAGTAAAAAGAAAGTCCAATAAAATAGGCTGGTGGCTGTAATTGAAAGTGTCATGAAAAGGCATTAGAACTTGTTCTTATGATCAGTGCAGAGTCACCTCTCATGAATTGGAGGAAGAAGAAGCTAGGAAATCATTTGAAGGTTTTGCAATTATCCAGGTGAAATAATGAGAATCAAAATTAAGACACATTAAATAGGAATCAAGAGGAGGTAAATTCTTAAAGTTAATACTGCTGTGGAGGCAAACGGCATAATATTTAGATTCTTCCTTTTGTTGAATGTCACCCACTATTAGAAAAGTACTGAGCGAATCAACTTTGAATGAATCTTTCTTGTGTGCAAGTTTCATTCCAGAATACGTGTTACTTTTAAAAATACCAATTGTTGATTTATTTCCTTAAGTTTTTAGAACTTCTAAAATACATATATATTCCAAATATTCTCATCAATAACATTATATCAATTAAAAAACTTAGGTTTCTGTAATCATTATTTTTTTACATGCCCTTCCTCAACTTATCAGTTTCTTTGTTTCCTGTTTTAAATTGAAGACAAGCAATTTAATTCTAAAAACAATTTGTGAGCCTCACTGACACAGTTAATTTTATATAAACTTGAGTACTTTGTCTCCCAAAAGAACAAATTTGGGGACAAAAGGATGGATTTAGGAGAGAATTTATTAGAAATAATAAGAACAAAACTCTTGGTGGATACCCACCAAGAAGGGGAAGAAGTCCAGCATATTTTCTTCGCCTCAGCCTTATAAACTAGGCAGAAGTGGGGGGCTTGCTTCAAAGAAGATAAATTCAAAGAGAGTTCAGAAAGAAACTGGTTATCTTGCATTTCGAATGTTTTCTCTGAGTCCACTTGAAGTCCAGGTCTGGAGGCGGAGAAGAACTGTCATAGCATATCTTGGATAAGAGTCTTCTTCTTGGAGGGAAGAGTCCTTGTTTCTCTCTTTTCATCCCACCCTATTATCCTTTGCTATTGTGTTTACATTTGCATCCTCTAAGCTTGGTTTAGCTGCTTGAATTGTGTAGCTTTTAACCTGGGTGGGCTGTTTTATTTTCTTTCATCCCACACTATCCACGAAACCCTGTCATTAGGTCTATCTGACTGCCTGCTTATAACAACTAAACTAAACAACCACACCACTATTGTTCTTAGCATAACAATAGGCTATAATGATAAAGGAAGTATGAAATTCATTTCTGCCTTTATAGAAAGCCAGGCCTAGTGGAGGTAGGGAACCAACAGTAGGTCAGAAAGGAAATGTTCAAACATCAAATGGCTACGACCCAGTCTATAAAACCCATTCTATTATAACGACCAAGGTGAGGTATTACAAGGGTTCAAAATGCTCTAAGAATTCAAAGCTGTGAAGTAAAGGGGTGAGGTATAGTTGGTAATGTTCTTTGCAGACCATGCATGATGTGGTATAGGTTTCAGTGATGACAGCGAGGCTGGTGATAGTGATCGGGTGACGACGACAATGATGTGGTGGTGGTGGTAGTGATGGAGGAGACCGAGGCAGTCATATCAGCCAGAGCTGAGGTGGCTTCAGGCCCACAGCCAGGCGTAGCACTCACTCAGATGCAAACCTGGTCTCCTGCATGAATGATTCAAACCACCGATTCTGTAATCATAGTGATGATAAGTGTCAGCAGGAGTCAGTTTCTGTTGTTTGCTTTGCTTCTTCAGGGGATCAAAGGTAATTTTATAAAACTGCCCTTGGATTTAGAGAATAAAGCAAACACGGAGGAGGAAATATATCACCGAGGATTAAGAAAGCTCATGTGCAGGATCAGGGTAGGAGACACCCAGAAGCTTAGCAACAGGAATGAAAGGCAGTTTCTTCACCGCTGCCACTGAAAATATACTTACAAATTGAATCACAAACAGAGGGCAAAGAGTAGGCCACTGTACAATGAGGACATGGGGGGGGGCAGCAAGCAGGATTTTAGCTTGGGTTTTGGAGGATTAAATAAAGCTGATGCCAGGAACATCATGGAGTAAATTTCCCAAAGGGGAAAAATTTGGCAGAAAATCAGAATCATGTGTTTAGAAATGAACATTATTCTTTTAACTGTCACAACAAAAACTTGTTCAGCCTAGAAATGAATTTTGGAAAGAACATAATAAGGGCATTCATTCATTCATTCACTCATTCTCAAATGCATATTAAATGTCTTTTTTTAGACCAGATCCATGCTAGGTATTGGTAGAAAAAAAATTGAGATGGTGTATTCTCCTCTAAGAAGTTTGTGGTCATGTAGGATGATTCACAGTGAGAGAGAGAGAAAAAAAAATAAACAAAATACCAGTCATAAGCATGGTGGTAGGTTTATGTGGGCTGCTGAGACGTGTGAGGATGGAATTGTGGTCTGCCTGGTGAGGTCTAGTAAGAGTTCCCAGAGGAGAAATGATCTTGAGTAGGGACACACAGGGTGGATGGCAATGAAAGTGGGGTAAGCCTGTAGGGCAAAGGCAAAAACTAAAAACCAGATCAGGTATCAGTACTAATTATTACAAGTAACAGTCACTGATAAATGCTAAAATTAGTGGCTAAAAACTTGAGGAAAAACAAAACTTGCACAGTTTCAAAGTATTTCCCCCCAATGTATGTGGTAATTATAAAGGAAAAGATAGAAATTTTATAGAATAAAACCCCAACAGAAACCATCTTCTAATGGACAGAGTCAGTATTACCAATAATGATAGTATACCCCCTCATTATGAACTCCAGATACGATGCACTGAGAAGGACACGTCAGTTATGTACTAGTCCTGTCAAAAATGCATGTAATTTCAGTCCAACTATGAGAAAACAGGGAAAACCACAACTGAGGGAACTTCAACAGAGTAACTGATCAATACTGTTCAAAAGTGTCTATGTCATAAATGATAAAGAAAGATTGAACAACTATTATGTCTGTAGGCTACGAGGGAGAGATAGCTAAATGCAAGTTGGGAGCCCTGATTTGCTGTAAAACAGGAAAAAAATTTACAAAGGTGAAATTTGAATAAGATCTTTAGTTAATGTGTTTTCAATTTGAATTTCTTTTACTGGATAAATGTGATATATAATGTGAGGAAAGAGGAGGGAGGGATATATGGAAAGTCTCTGTTCTGGTCTTTCAACTTTTCTACAAGTCTAAAATTGGTTCAAAATTTAGTTAAAAAAGTAAGACAACCCTGTTTAAGATAGCAGAGTGCGCATATTGGTGGATAAGTACACTGATAAAAGTTTAGTGTTGGATATTTGTGGAAGATGAGATAGGTCAAGTCCTTCCTAAGGAATTTGGGTTTAATTCTACAGTGATAACAAGATTTTGAGGTGGTTAAGCAGAAAAGTATCATAAACTGATTTGTGTTTTTTGAATATCCTTCAGGTGATAGTGTGGACAGGAAGGTAAGGACAGTGGAATCATGAGGACTGTTAAAGTAGCCATAAGTCCAAGGAAAGATACTGAAGACTTCTACCAATATAGTTGCAAAGAGGATGGAATAAAATGACAGCGTTCCACAAATTTTAGGAGATTAATCATCACTCCTTTGCAACACAATTAAAATTAAATATGAATGTTTCCTAGATTCTTTTCTATACCAATCGCTCACATAGCTTATGTGTGGCAAGAAACGGAGAAAAAGAAACTTTAATCTTCTCCTGTGGTGAAGTTACCAGTTCCTCTAGCTGCTGAAGATCCACTTGGGCTCAGGACCCTTTAAGCCCTTGGCTGAAAGTAGCTTTATTCCTTTGGGGATGGGGAGGGGTTGTAAGGAAAAAGAAGGAAAAAAATCAAGTGAGATTATTAAAAGGAATACTTCTTGAACCTCGTGGAAAAGAGAGACAGAGAGATGGGGGAGGGGGAGGGGAGCGAGGGACAGAGAGTGTGTGAGAGAGAGAGAGAGAGAGAGAGAGAGAGCGCGCGCAAGGGGCTTTCCAAACCCTTGCCCTTCCTTGCACCTTTCCATTCCAGCAGTTTCATGTGGTTTATTACTCCCCTCAAAATTCAAGTACCTTTGCTTCCACTTGAGACTGTTTAGTTCTCCTGTGTTGTAATTTATTCTGGAGCTTCAATTTTAAAAGACACAGAAATGGGAAAATCTCTAGATAAGAAGGTTGAATAACATATCCTCCACAACCTCTATTCTATCCTATATGCTCTACCAATTTCTTGACTGCTTCCCTCCAAGTAGAGCCCAAATGACCATCAAGTGGATTCATGATAAAGCTGATCTGATGAGCAGAGGAAGAAATTGCTTTCCCTGATGGTCTTTGGTCTGCATTACTCTTCTAGGACTTTGTACCTTTTTAATTAAGCATATAGGGGATTTGCGCCTGTACATGAAATACCTCGTTGCTTCTTTTTTTCCCATTCTCCTCCCCTCCTTTCATCCCCCTCCTCCCTCCTTATTTACAAAACCTTTGTTTCCATTTTTTCCTTCCATTTCTTATTTCTCTTGACCCACCGTTCCTTTCCCCCTCCCCCTCCCTTGTTCCCTTTCCCATTTGGATATGATTAAGCATATCTCTTGTTCTAAGTGTTTTTCTGATGAAGTAGGCTTCTGATAAGGGAGGCTGCGTTAGGCCACCACTGTGTTGATGTATGTGGTCAGTGTTGTTGGATCCCTGTGCTCGTTGAGTAAAGCATGGGTGAAGCCTGTATATGATGGACAGCTTAAGTGAAACGCAGCATGGGGTCCAGGGTAAACAGTAAACAATGAGAAGAATTCATAAAACTCAAGAGAAACTTTAGTCAGAAAGCTCTTTAGCTAAGTCATTTTATTTTTCTGCTTAAAATATCACTAATAATTAGATATTACTCACATCGATTTCTAGTTTGATGCAAGTCTTTTACTACTTCATTTTTCAAATGGTGGAGTAGACAAAATATCTGTCTTAGGAAAAAACTAAAGAGAGAAATTTCCTGGAAGTCCCTTCCGTGGCCCCCGGAAGAGATATCAATCCTCAGAAATCAGAGTTTTGCCCTTCACACTTCACTTATTCTGTGTGAGGCCGATGGAGTGAGTGAGCAGGTTGGGAGGACAGACTGGAGAGGCTCAGACCCTTCTTTTCTCTCTTCTCTGACTCCTTCTACCCTCAGGGAATACATATGTGTTCTTGTCTGTTCTCTATCTAAACTTAGTGCTTGAGCCGCCTTTAAGAGGACTGCAGTTTTCAAGTGTGATTTGAGATTGTACACAGCTGTTGCTTTTTCCTTACAGCACAAACTCTTTCAGCTCTATAGTTGAAAAAGTAGACCATGACCCCTCTGTGCTTGCTATAGACACAGGAAATATTTCCATTTATAACCTGTATGATCTTTAGCAAACTACTTTACCTTCTATTTCTCAGTGCTCACATGTGTAAATGGGGTAATCCCAGTACCTCCTGTTACAGGATTGTTACTGATTAAATGCATTAGTGGAAAAGGTTTAGAAAAATATTCTATCACAGTCTATTATTACTGCTTTATCTCCCTCATCTATTTGTACAGAATCTGAAGATTGATGATAAGGGATGCTTTTTGTTAGGTCTCTCATGAGACCAAACAATGAGTACTACTTAGGTGCACGCAAAAATTTCATGATTCTGGCTTCACACTATGATAGAGACAGATAAGTGAATTGATAATTGCAGTAAAGCATGTTGTTATTATAATAAAGGCATTTGTCAGAGACAAACGGTGAATCAGAGCCTAACAGTCTTCAACCCCAGACCTAACTCTTCACGTCAGCGCTCTCTGCCATTTTCTGCCACACAACGGTCCACGCCTCTCAACACTCCCTGCCTGCCCTCTGATACTCTGCTCCTTCTGATACTCATTTCCAGACTCAGACTCAACAGCAGATTGGCCCGACCGCTACCTGAGCACCCACCCACGCGAGCTACCAGACCATCAGCTGAGGGTCAAGAACATCTCCGGATATAGAACAAGGGAGTGAAAACTGAGTTATCAGAAATGAGGAGGATACTGTATACTGGATGAGGTCTGTAGTTCCAAGCAACAGAAGCAAGCCCAGAGCAACTAAACAGAAAAGGAGTTCATTAAAAAGATATTTAACAGACCACAGAATCACGGAAAGCAAACTGGAAGTTGAACATTCAGAGAAACGCCATAAACTGGTCTGTTAAGAAAAGCGCACCCTAAAAGACACAATTCACACACACACCCCCACTGCGTACTGAAGACTCACTCATGCAGCCAATACTGCTGACCACACTGATGCCTCCTTGAAACCAGGAACAGCTCTGGAGCCTCCACAGGCTCCAAATGCTGGAGGTTTCTGCTTTAATCTTGCAACAACAATGGAGTGGATCATGTCAGCTCTTGCTTCCCTCACGTTGCTTATTTTCGATCTCATTTTGCAGAAGTGCATTTATATCCCCCAATCCCAACTGCAGTGAAGCTGCAAGTCCTTCCTCAAAGTGGCGTTGGAAAACACAGGCAGCTAGAAAACATTACAGATGTCTAGTACACTAATGAGAACCATAGAGGAAGAGGGAGGCACTTCAAAGTCTTGAATAATAGTGGATGCTACTAAATACCTTATGAGTTTTTTTTTTCCCTCTCTTTTTCAAAATAACAGAGAGGTTTTGCTATGGTCTGAATTCTTGGGCACCCCCCATTCGTATGTCGACGCCTAATCACCTGTGTGATGGTATTAGGAGGTGATAGCTTCAGAGGGTGATCAGATCAAGCGATGGATATAGCACCATTATGAAAGGTCTCCAGAGAGCTCCTGCCCTCCTCTACATGAGGATACAGGGCGGATGTGCCATGTACGAAGCAGAAAGTGGTCCGCAACTAACAGTGAATCCCGCAGAGCCTTGATCTTAGACTTCCGAATCTCCATAATTATGAGAAATAAATTTGTTATTTAAAAGATACCTAGTTTATAACATTTTGTTATAGCAATCCAAGTGGATTAAGATAGGGTTTTATTCTTGTATATGCCAGAACTCAGAAGAATATGTGAAAGGCTTCCAATATGAATTCTTTTTATTCCTCATTCCCCACACAATGCTTTTCTCTCCTTGAGTGTTTAACATATACTGAAAGCAAATTAATTTGAATATTCATTGAGCTATTAGCCTACAGGGGGGGTTTCCACTTGTTTTGACATTTAACACTGTGTCATAGTAAAGATCTCTGCTCGTGTCTTTTCTACTATAAGGACTCTTGTGTAAATAAGGATAGTGTCAAACATTGCTTGATAGTCAACACCTTCTGCAGTCTGGGCTAAAATATCTTTCCCTCTTCCATTATGTTCTTCCCTCACTAGGTGCCTTAACCACACAAGATACAACAGGCCTTCTCCACACCTATCATTGTTTTGCAAGCATTGTGAATTCAGGCTTTGATACAAACACCTTCAAGTCTTGACTCTGAATTGTGATACACAGATACTTGGTCAAGTTTTCCTCCCTAAAATAAAAAGCAATACTATAAAATAAATATTCCGAAAATATCAGTCATTATTATTGATCGTTGGTCTGTCTTTACATCCCTCACTGCTAAAGTTCTACTTAACCCCCAAGTCCAGATGAAATCCAGATGCTCCCAAAAGACCGTCCTGCACCCCACCATTCTACCCTCGAACAGCACTGTGCTCTGTTGCCCTCGTGATAGCCCATCGCGGCCCTATGGGCTGGTTTGTATTAGAGTCATGTGTTTGCTGTTCCCACATCCACCACTTCTTTCTAGAAGTCAGCATTGGCTTTACTTTTGTGATCCCCACACATAGGTAAGTTGCTTCTATGAAGCGAAATTTTAACAAATATTTTCTGCCTTGAGTTAAATATTAATTTTTATTTTGTCTCATACCCCTGGCTTTTGTTATTTAGACATGGTGAGTTATAGGGAGTTCTGTTCTAGTTAACAGAATAATAAGTTATTCCTTTACTCTCATCATGTGACTTTATTTGTATAAAATGTTGCTGGAGCCACACTGCTAGCTTGTTAGGGTTAGAGGTTCCCTAAAAACAGTGCATAAAACAATGCAAGTAACTACCCTTGAGAAAGGGAGTCAAGGAAACCCCTGCGGTCCAGAGGAGCAGTGGAATAACGGTGTTTCGTGGAGAAAAAGGAAACTCTCGGTACCTCAGAGATGGATAACAGAGAACCCGACTTGAGACACCAAGTAGGGATCCCTCCAGGTGAATGCAGCACTAAGAAGCAGAGTCACCTTCAGTTTCTTCCTCCCTTAAACGATGATTAATGGGCTCTGCTCTAGTGAAAATCTGTAGTACTGTACATTACCGAGAAGATTCTCTGGTGACTCTTTTTGACAGTAAAAACCCACTGACCATAGAACACACAACAGACTGACTAGAAAACTAGTCTATCTTTAGACTTGGCAATCGAGGGAAGAAGGCATCCCTTGCTTTTCCAAACTTCCTCTGGGGGCAATTAGGTTTTATTTAAATTTGGAGAAATAAAGTATATCATCAATTTACACTCCATACATTTAAATCGATAATTATGTTTTTATTGTTATAGTAGATAACATGTGTGGCAATATTCAGGGAAAGGACATGGGGAAGACCGGGCAGCTGCAGTGGGAAAATAGAGCAGTATATAGTGCAGTGTATGGTGATTTAACCTGCTTGCAGATATTAGCCTTACTTCAAGTTCTAGATGCTATTTATTCTCCTGGTTGTCTTTAAGGGTATTTTTTTTGAGAAAAGAATAAGAGGATGTTTGCCTAGAAGAAACTTGGAAATTATCCAAGCCTTCTGTGGAGAGAAACACCCTGAGGCCCTGAGAGAAAGTGAGACCTAGTAAATGTCTTGTGAAGTAAACAGCAGGCCCTTTCTTAGCTTTTGATCAGGGCCAAGTGGCAAGAGGAGATCTGACTCTAGACCCGCTGATGCTGTTTGCTTCACATGACTTTTACTATGTTTACTTTCTTGCTGGTTTTCAAGGCACTTCTCAGAATTCTGGGAGGTTGAGGCAGGAGAGGGATGCCTCAATATTACACTGGGCAATGTAACAGCTTAGTGAGAACCTCTCTCAAAATAGAAAATAAAATAGGGGGTTCTGGGGATGTAGCTCATTGAGAAAGCACTAGGTTCAATCGCTAGTACATAAAAAAGCTACATAAAGTAATTATTGACAATCACATTCTTTTGACCTCTGTTTTCCCCATGAGCATCAGACATAATTTCTGTTAAGCCGTTTCCTCTTCAAAATTATTACTTTGCAGCTTTTAGCAGTGATTTTGGAAAACAACCCAATTTCCGTGCTAATGACTATGTAAAAAGAGGAGATCTTTACAAAGATTTTACTAAGTAACCCCAGCTACGGGGCTACTATCTTCCTCCTTACCTTCCTCCCCAATCTCATTCTAACAATGTACACTTGTGGAAAACATGTTCTGAACAGTCTGTTATTTTAGTATAGTAACATATTTCTTTGCATCTCTTTAATACTGGTCACTTGTAAGGACTACTATGGCTTTGCTCCTAATGGCTTGTATTATTAGCATGTTTTTCATCTGCTCCTGGCCATTTAGTCTGTGCAGACTTGGTTCTTCTGCCCTGCTGCTTAGGAATTGGGTAGTGTTGAAACAAGCCTGTTCAGACTCGGAAGATAACCTTGCCCAATATCAATTCCCTTATTTGACCAAGCCAGGGTCACTCACCTGTGAAACATTCCCTTTAAATCCTAATCCACTATTTAATACAGTTCCCAGAGTAACAACTAGGGATTTATATGGCTTGGGTAAGAAAACCCTGAGAGTTCCTATTAATCTAATTTTGGTGGCACATCCTAAACCTGTGCTGCTTAGTTATATCCAGTTTTAAAGCTGTATTTGGCAGCTGCACTTGGAAGAATTTTACTAGATTACTCAGAGCATAGTTTTCTCTGGACAGTTCTGAATGTGGCATACAACAACTGAGTGAAATTTTTTATAACTTAGGTCTATTGAACTAAATAGGAAACTCACATTGGATGGTCTGTGGAGCAGAAAACCTCCTGAGATTCTTCGACTTGTTGCCATTAGATCCAAGAAGCACTAATTAATTTTTTTCAGTAATCTCTATTTCTAGCCTTTGATGATTATGGAATAGCGAGAACAGGGCCTAAGCAGGATCTCATAGGTGGCTTAATGCTTTGCTCTGGCTATTTCAAAATTCTTTAAAAATTTATCTTGGAGTGTGTATTTTGTAAGTGAAGTCTAATGAGATGCTAGAATGCATACTCAAACAAAGAACACATGTGAAAAAAAGTTAAATGTTTGTCTCTGATTTTTTTTTCTTTTTTGCCCTGAGTGAGAGGGAATCATATACCACAAATCCCCCACTTTACCCCGTCCATTTGTATTAACATGTGGCCCTAAAACCTTCTGCTCTGGATTGTATTCCTCACACTTAAACTCAGTGACTGAGGTTTATGTTTTTCCTCTCTTTTGCCAACAATTCTTTTCAACTATTTATTAAGCTCTCACTTTGTACCAAACATTGTACCCAGCACTCAACCCACATTAGTCATATAATCACCACGGCAGCACTCTGGGATCAGTGTTTTCACTACTGCAATTGAAATTTAAGTTAAGTAACTTGTCTCAACCCACATATAAATGTTGGAATGAGACCTAGAGCCTTAATAGGCTACAGTTGGAGCAGAGGTGCAAACTATCTGTGAAATGCTCACTCGAAAACGTGATCAGATTACTGTATTCTTATTAATCCACTACATGATTTCATTGATTTGTAACCTTTCATTGATTTATTTTGGCTCTAAAAGAACTATCTTTACTATATTGTATTGTTTTCTGTCTACCAAAAGTCTTAAGAAGGCATCAGTAAGGTAATGATGGCTGTAACAAGAGCAACTGCCTGCAATGCCTCATTTTCTTTTCTTTAGAGAAAAGGAAGTATATAGAACAACCAATTATTCTAAGAGCCATAGATAAAAATTATACTTTTCATTCACTTTTAATTTTTTTCTATTTCCTGATCCCCCCTCCTTTGTTTAGAAAAATATATTCAATAAAGATGAGAAAGTCAAAATCTGTAGAACTCAATTTCTAGAACCTGGTCATACACCCAAAAGATACATGGTCTCCATACCAATCCTGCATATATTTCTAAAATTCCTCTCTTCAGTCTGTTACTTGCTTTAACCCAGGAGCACTCCAAAGGCACTCTCTCCCTTGACTGCCGCACTGGTTGCTGAAAATGGGGATCGTAAATGATATTTCAATCCAAATAGAAGGATGGCAGCTTAGTTTCCATTTCAGTCATCATCTTTTCCCATTGCTTTGAGATCATAATATGTACTCTATAAGCTTCTCCCCAAATTCACTGACGCCCCAACCCCTATTATCTCAAAATGTGACTACAGTTGGAGACCGTACTCGCAAAGATAGTTAAGGTAAAATGAGGCCTCAGGGGTGCACACTATTGCAATCTGAATGGTGTCCCCATAAGAAGAGATGAAGCACAGAGACCACGGGTGCACATGCATGGAAGGATGACCTTGTATGGAAGTACCAAAAGGACATCCACCTGCTAACCATGGAGAGGGTGTCCCAGGAGACCCAGCCTTTGGCACTCCGACCTTGGACCTGAAGACTCCTGAACTGTGAGGGGGAAAGAATTCTGTTATTTAAGCCACAGAGTCTGTGTTTTTGTTTCTAGTTTTGTTTTTCTCGTAGTAATCCTACAGGCTTCTAGTTTGCAGAAACACATTCTTGAATCACCCACCTAGGTCCCTGTCCCCAGCCAGCCTTTTCCCGGAGTTTTCAAGTCTCCTTCAAGTTTCCTTTCTGAGTCATGTGTAGTCATCCTTGACTTTTCTCCTTTGTGCTTGCTTGGCAAATTTATCACTAAATTACATCAGCTTTGGCTTTAAAAGGTTTCCAGAATTTGAGCTTTTCTCACCATGTCAAATATCACCACCCAGCACAGACTGCTATCATCCCTACCTAGAGAATTACAATAGCTCCATGATTGTTCCCACTACTTCTGCCCTACCTCTGTGCAGCAGCTTCTGCTGGGTACTCTCCCATTGTTTTGCATCTTAGAGGAAAAGCTTTTCAAGGATTGACATTATCTGCCTTTTTTTCTCTCCTTCGCCACCCTGACCTTACCTATTACATCTTTTATGTACTTCATTCAAGCCAAGATGGCTCCATTGTTTCTCAAAAATGTTCATATGAAGCTGCCTCAGGTCCTTTGTATGTGCAGTTTATTCTGTCTAAATTGCACTCCCCATAGATATACACATGATGCATGAGTATATAGCCTCTCTCTCTCTCCCTCTCTCCCTCCCTCCCTCCCTCTCTCCCTCTCTCCTTCCTCCCTTCCTCTATCTCCTTCTCTAGGTGTGTGCTCCAACATGACCTTATGAGAGAGGACTGAGGATTTGGCTAGCCAATTACCCCGACTTCCTTATAAAACACCCCCTGACATGGTAATCCTTGTCTTCCTTAATGCTGCTTCATTGTTTCTACCTAACATATTGCTTATTTATTTATATGCTTACTGTCTATCTCTCCTTTATAACAGAAATAATTTAAGGCGTTTTCTTAAATTTACCACTCAGCTCCAGCATCCAGAGCAGTACTTGGCATGCAATACATCTAAATTAATATCTCCTGAAAAATACATCTCCCTCTGATTATTTTCTCCTTATTCTCATCTTCATTCCCTCTCCTTTACACAGCCCCTAGCTTGTGGTGCACTTCAGAAGCCTTACCCAAGCACTCCTGGTTTCTCATGCTTCATTTTCTTTCTGGGTGATCTCTTCTTCCATCACTTTAAATACTATCTGTTGCTAAACACATTGAACTTAGCCTCTCACCCAGCATTTTCTCCGGGGGTTTGGCTAATGTTTTCATTGAGATTCTCATTATGATATGTGCAAATTGAATGCTCTGAGTACTTGTCTTTGAGTGATGCTTTTCTCAGAAGACTCACTACTTTACTTGAAAAACTGAGAATCTCTTCCCTTGACTTTACTTCTGACATCCCAGCTGTCGCCTCTCCTTCACTTCCTCCATCAAGTCATCCCAAGTTCTGTCCATTCTGATGTCAAACTGTACCTGGTATCTGCTGCCTTCTCTTCATTTCCATTGTCACACCTTAGCTGTCACCATTCCCTCCCTGGGCCATTGCAACAGTTGTCTGAATACCTTCCTGCATCTACTTTTGTCTCCTTTACTGTGTTTTCTACAGTCTCTAGTGTGATCACATAACCATATCATTTCTTTGCTTAAACATTGCAAGTGACCTTCATCACAATTAGGTTATAAAGTGCATTATGATCTGGCCTCTCACTATTTCTTTTGCATGGAATCTGGTATTTCTCCTTCCTATTCCTCATTCTCCTCACAGATCTGTGCCCAGAAATAGCTCTTTTGTTTTGAGCACCTATTACGTGCATTGTAGTAGCCATTTAACCATTTTATCATATTATTTTCACATCTGTCATGCAAAATGAGCATTAATACCCTTATACTTAAATGACAAAATTTAATTCTAAGGAAATCAGCCCTGGCACTGAAGTCATATTTGTTAAACGAATAAATGTGCCTAAAATCATAGAGCTAAACATTACAGATCTTTTCCACTACATAGGGCTGTTGGGATGATACATGTACCAACTTTTTTGGAAAATATAAAGTACCAAAATGGAAATTTTGAAAGCTGTATTGCATTTTAGAATCTCTGTTACTCTGTACACAAGAATTCCTCCTGAGAGGAAAATACTAACAGGCTAAGTTGCCACCGTTAAAGAACTTCTTGGGCAAAGTTTACCTACATTAGAACTCATACAGAACAGTATAACATGCCATTTACACATCCCTGGCAGAATAATTGGGAAAATTCTTCTTTTGCTTCCCATTGAGGAAAGACATGAATAAAGAAATGGGGCCTCTTGCAATCCATCTGATCAAATAAGTCCACTAGTAAAGTAACAAATTAAATCCAGTTTCTCAAGCATGAGTATGAATATAGAAGCCCCCAACACTGAGCTTAGTCCAGAGCACATAACCAACAAGAGTGCATTAAGAGTGACCCTATAACATAGCATCTAACTAAAGAGACTTCTAATGTTATGTCCACCCTAGCCCAACAACTCCTCAGCCCATTATTCTTTTTCTTCTTCAGTTGGACTTATTTTCTTTCCTCTCACCACCTGATATCATATATTTATTTGGTCTGCTTGTTATTTTTTATTCATTCTTTCCCCTAACTGGAATGTGAGCCTCAAAAACAGGGACTAGGTTTCATTTGCTGTTATATCCCTGCTCTGTAACAGGGGTAGCCATTGGCAATCACTGAGGAAATATGAGTAGTGTGCTAATCACATGAAAGACTAAATTGAGTAGAGTTCATTCCTTAACAAAAAATGTCAGTGATTAGAATGGTCACTGCAACAAATCTAGCAATATCACCTAGCTCTCTGGTCTTAGATTTTGGGATGGGTTCCTCTGCCCTCTTACCAAGCTCCATCCCCAAAGTGTCCCCAGGCTATATGACCAGCAGCACAGGCCACACCCTCTGCAGAGGCCCTTTGAGAGCTCCCATGGGTGGGGTTACTTTCTGCAGTGCAGGGGCCAAGCTCATCTCCAAATGTGGTATTTATGAGGATTGATCAAGAACCCAAGGGGTCCAACATCGGCTCCATTCATCTGTGACAATGTGCCCAAAGCTAATTCAGGTTTACTAAATTGTGGAGCAAATGTCAGACTTCCTTTGTGTTATCAGACACACATCTTATATGGCCTCTTTATTGGGTTTTTATATCTTGAGCGGGTCTTAATAGGATGAAAGGGAGGCTTGCTAGGTGCAAATGAGTGCTGTTCAACTATTTAAAGGCACATTTAATTAAACTGGATTCATTGCCTGCATGGGGCAAGTTAAAAGAAACTAAATAGATGGAGTATGATTACATATTATTAAGAAGAGAGACAGCTCTGGAGACCAAATTCTTTTAACACAACATTAAGTTGAGCTCATTTCATATGCACAGTTTAGCACTGGTCTATAAGGAGAATGTGTTTTGAGAAAATCAGCAGAATGGTTATGAGCTCTAAACAGCTTTTAATAAAATGCAATGTTTCAGGAAAGGAGCAGCTTCTAAGCTTCACTTAAATATGCTAATTAAAGAAAATGAAGTTTCCCACTGGTTCCAGGTTCTCTTTGTTTTCCCTCTATTTTTTATGTTCATCTCACCCGTGCTACTTTCTATTTTATTTTATAAGCTCCAAGAAATGCTCCAGATTCCTTACTAAAAAAGTATCAGGACTCATTGTGACTTGGTGGAGGAAAAAGCAATCCTGAATCTGTGCAATTGGTGACTTCATTTGAATTGGCTACCTGGGTCTGGGTGTCCATAGATGGAAATTACCCTCAGCTTTTTGTTGGCACTGACTAATTTGGACAAATGGATGCCCCTGAGTGTGGCAATTAGAGAAAAAAATAATTTCCATCTATTAAGTCTCTATATTGGGGCAGGTGCTTTATAGACATCACCTACTTTGATTATCCCTGTCACCGTCACTGAAGAGAAGTATGGATACCCCTGTTCCACAGAAACAGGACAAGAGAGGGTCCTTGTATGCTTGGGGTCACACAAATAGTGACTTTGCTAGGATCCAAACTCAGGGATGCTGCAAAATCCCCGGTCCTTCAGCAACAGGGAGACACTTCTCCTGGGAAGAACAGTTTGCAAAACAGCCAGCATAATTTTATATTGCAAAAGAGAAAAAAAAACCCTAAACTTCTAATGATGATCCAAGTATGAATTCCTTTAAAGAAACTTTTGCAAAATCTTCTTGGCTGCTGGACCATGGGTTAAAAGGATGTCAAGAAACATTAATCTGATTTATCCTGAGTCAGAATCGTCTCCATTTGCCTTTCTTTGAGTAGCAACTTATTGGTATAACTTTGTGGAATCAGCTGTCCCTAACTTAAAGTCTTTGTGGCTTGAGCTTTGTTGACTCTAACCTTTAGTTATGTACATTTGTATATGTTCCTGTCCTGGGTAATAGAGTTCATAAAACGTCCTCCAGGAAATGGGCATCAGCCTTGGTTCTTTGGGCTGGAAGTATTGAGAGAGAGATGTCCTGTAAGGTTGTTACACTGATAGAACATACATGTGGTGGTGCTGGTGCTGGAATCATAAGGAATGAGCAGCTGAGAGAAGAAAGGCACAGAATCCTTTCGGCATTATTTGTGTACTAATATCAACCACACGTGAAGTTAAATACCTACCTGTGGACTTTCCTAATTCCTGAACCAATTTCATTTTGTTGAAGCCAGTCAGAAGCAGTTTTCTATCACAAGCCTCTGAGAAATTATGCCTCTTGCTTTCATGAATTTTACAAGTTGTAGAATGTGAAGCCCAGAGAGAGAAAGACATTTTATTAATATTTTTATCACTATTCGTGACAGCAGTAGGGCAAGAATCGAGGGCCATTCTTCCAGCGCCAGTATTGTTTCTTCTTTACCATAACCTTTTAGACCTTTGATTCTCATAGTAGTGGAACTTGTTTGAAATGTAAATTATTGAGCCCTGTCCCATACCTAGTAAATCAAAAACTCTGGGGGTAGGACTAGAAATCCGTTTTATATCTTTGGGGTGATTCTGATGCCTGTTGATCTATGACAGTACATGCACTAGATAAATGATTTTCAATTATTTGAAGGAGTGAAAACATTTTATTCAAGTGAAATATTGCATACAAGCTCAATATAAATACCAGATAAATATAAAATATTTTGAAATGGAGGCAAGAAGATCTGTTTGTTTCTAGAGACCCATGTTAGCACCTGAGAACTTTTCCAAAGATCCTCCAAGATCCCACATGACACCACTCAATAAAGATCTTTGAGATTATATCCTTGGGTACCCATTCCAGTCCTTATCAGACTTAGATGTTTTTCCTCTATTTATATTCAAGTTTTCTATAATCCCTGAAACTCTGTTTTAAGGTAAGTCATTCAGTAATTTCTAATTTCTACATTCAGTAATTTCTTTAAAAATCCTTTGAAATACTTGCAGACTCAGAAATGGGAAATGGGACCAGACAAGGCACAGTAATACAGATCTCCCTGGGGAAGCCTCAGGCCCTGTCCTTGTCGTCCTCCAAATCCCAGTCTAGGTGTAGAAAAGCGATGAGGCCAGAGCTCTTCTCAGGGGCACAAGACAAATATTTGGTGACTGGAAATAGGGTAGGAAACTATTGCTATTCCTCTCCAAATGGATTCTTCTAAACTTTTCCATTTTAGTAGGGTTACTTCTTCACAATTTAAAAAAAAAAATGGGAATAATTTATGACACTTGGCACTTTCCTGGCTGCATGCTCACCCGTCCACCCCTAGAGGACTCGGTCTTTAGCACAGAACTGGAGAACTGTTACTGTTACACCCATGCATACGAAGCCTCAGAGACTTGGGGTTGTACCTCACAGGAAGGTTTTCAGGCACAGGATGGTGTGTGAAAGAGCAGCTGATGGGGGAATACTTGAAGGCAAGAAGATTTTATAGCCCTCCTAGGAACACTGGTAATTGATTTTGTATCTTTGCAATGGTTAGTCATTATCCTTGAAACGTCCTAGAACCTTCAACTTAGCCCGTTTCCAAAAAATCTTATTTGTATTTGATAATAAGTTCAAGTATCTTTTCCCTTATAAAATTATTTCTGTGTCTCTGTCTTCCTTGACTTTTTCTGTTATCACTGATTCTTACACAGGACCTGGTTATAAAAATTGCCAGTGTATTTTAGTATTAATTAACAATAATGTTTTATACTAATGGGTAATACATTTCACACTCACTTTTGTTCATTAGGGAGTATATCTCTACACTAGATGGTGTGAGCAGAAACCGTATCTGTGTCACTAAGGAGCCAGGTGGAGTTTCTGTCACTTCAGAGGTGTTCACAAGTGCCTTTTCGGTCATAAAAACAGATTTTTTGCCAGGCTTGCTCTCCCAAGGTCAGCCATGGAGCTCACCATCCTGAGAGATTAAAAGTTACCATGATCCAATGCCTGTTGGGTGAGTTAAGACATCACAAATGAGGAAACTGAGGCACGGAGATGTGAGCTTGACCAGATCAAGTCGCTGATAAATAATGTAGCACGGACCCGGTCTCAGTCTTGTTTGATTCCAAACTCTTGACTGTTATCATTATATCTATATGTATATCTCCCCATTCATTCATTCAAATCATACTTAAAGCAAATATCCTTCGTTTCCGCAGCATGTCGGCGTGTGTAAACATTTTGAGGGACTATCCTCAAGGGTTTCTGACTTCCCTAAGCTTGTATGATGGTGGGAAGACAGTCCTTAAAAGTGCAGCAAATAAACAGATAAATACAATCCAGTTGTGAAAAGAGGCTTTTTGTAGGCTGTGTGTAGTACTGTTCTTCTAAAGAACACAAACCTCTGAGTGCATAAGTAGTGAGATTATAAAAAGATTGTTTTTGATTCCCTATTTTTTGCTTTGGAAACAAACCCTGTGACTTGACAGCAGCATCCTCAGACCTGGAGGAAGATCACATTGAGCAGGTTATCTTGGTACTGTTCATTATCCCAGGCTTGCTTGCTTATTCCTGTTCTAATTGCTAGCTTTCCTGGGCAGAAATAATTCCAAGTTGTATGCTCTGTGCTTTCTCCTCCTTTTTAATGTCATCAGATTTGAAATAGACATACAATGCAGCAGAGTTGTTGGAAGTATTATGAAAGCCCAGTAGGAGATATTTGCATATTTATGAAAATAGTTTACCTTCTGCTATGACAATAACAAATGTTCACAATCTCAGCAGTTTATTCACTTTGTTTGAAGAAAAAAAACAGAAGTGCATTAGCAATTTAGAAAAGATATTTTGAGGGTGGTTACAACATGATTTTATTTTCCTGAAGTTGTCATCTCAAGAACTTTTCAGGGGGCATAATTTCTCATACCATGAATGACCTTCTTTTGACCATGAGAAACACGGAAACTTTTAGACTCCTTACCAAAATGTACTAAAAGTTTAGGTGAGGCTTTGCCATAGCTAATGTAACATTACACTCAGAGTTCACTTCCAGCAAATACATTTTTTGGTAGTTACTTATGACTGATCTTATCAGTCTCATGAATCATTCTTGGCTTTCTAAAAATCTTTCTGATGATATTAAGCAAAGGAGAATGTAAGTTTGACTCACCAATGTATTGGTGACCTTTCTCTAGGAAACAATAGAGATTCCAGAAAAATATTTTAAAACAGGAAGATGATTACAGTGCTTTTAACAAACATCTCTGGCAGCCAGTATCGGTGGCAGGCTATTTCTAGTTATACCACCACTTTACAGAAATTTTGAAATCGTCTAAAATAAGTGAATCCCATGTGGAGGAAGCTGAATGATATATTAGAAAGAGTAGAGGTCTTGAGTTTTGGCAGGCTTGGATACAGATCTTCACTTTCTTACTTATGTGCAGCGCTCTTCAGGAAAAAAAACAATAACAAAAAAAACCCTTAATGTTTTTGAACCCAGTTTCATCGGCTGTAAATCAGGGATAGTCTTGCCTATCTTGCCTGGTTCTGTAAGGTTGAAATGACAAAGAAATCTAGTTCTGGGTCCATGGTGCTGAAAAGATATAACTCATTCAATGACCTCTCGTGCAGAGCATGTGTTCTATCTTGAGCTGTTACTTGCATAATTGTTACCATATAGCTTAAATGGTGTAACTTGGATTAGTTTCCTACGAGTGCTGTGACAAATTACCAAAATTTGGTGGCTCACCCCAAAAAAGTTCATTGTCTCACAGTTCTAGAGGCCAGAAGCTTGAGACCAAGATGTTGGTAGGGTTGTACTGACTCTTAATTAAGTTCTCAGCAGAGACTCTTTTTTATTCTTCCAGTTTCTGGTGACTCCATACATACCTTGACTTAAGGATACAGAACTCAGGATCTTTGTATCTGATTTTCTTTTTCTTTTTTTTTTTTCTTTTTTTTATTATTTTTACCAAGAACATGTATTGGTACATTGTATACATAATGATCATAATCAACATGGTTATTTTGTACCTATACATGATACATCTTGGTTTCCCCCCTCGTCCCCCCTCTTCCCCTCCCCTCCCTTCCATTCTCCCACCCCTCCCTATTTGCAACAAGTGTAGCTACACTTTACCATTTTTTCCCTTTCATCTTACTTTTCTTTTAACCTTCTTCTTTATCCCCCTTTTCCCTATCTAGTTCTCTCTTTTGAATACTATCTCTCTTTTTTTTTAAACAAAATATCCATTCTACCCCTTTGTCCTTATTTACACTTATGGTTTCTCATATTAGAGAGACAATTCGATGTGTACTAATAAGTGTCTGATTTATTTCACTTAATAGTATGTTCTCAAGGAACATCCATTTACATACAAATGACTCTAGTTTATCCTTTTTTATGGCGGTGTAGTACTCCATTGTGTAGAAAAACCACATCTTCTTTAGCCATTCATCAGTTGTTGGGCATTTAGGTTGTTTCCAAGACTTAGCTGTTACAAATTGTGGTGCTATGAACATGGTTGTGCATATATCACTGTGGTATGATGATTTTAATTCTTCTGGGAAGATACCAAGCAGAGGAATAGGTCAAATGGAACCTCTAGTTGTAGTTTTCTGAGGAATCTCCACACTGATTTCCACAGTGGTTGGACCAGTCTACATTCCCACCAACACTGCAGGAGGGTTCCTTTTTCCCCACAGCCCCGCCAGCACTTGTTATTGGTTGATTTCTTGATAATAGCTATTCTTTCTGGAGTGAGATGGTATCTTAGTGTTGTTTTGATCTGCATCTCTCGAATGACCAATGATGTTGAACATTTTTTTCATATATTTACTTGCCATTTTTATTTCTTCATTTGAGAAATGTTTATTCATTTCAGATGCCCATTTTTGGATAGGGTCTTTAAATTTGAGGGGTTTGATCTTTTGAGTTCTTTATATATTCTGGATGTTAGACCTTTATCTGAGGGGCAGCTGGCAAAAATTTTCTCCCAGTTTGTGATTTTTCGCCCTACTCTATTAGTAATTTCTTTTGCCGTGCAAAAGCCTCTTAATATAATGTGGTCCCAAGCATCAATTCTTTGAATTGTTTCCCATGCAGCCTGAGTTTTATTCATAATTTTTTTTCCAACCCCTATGTCTTTGAGAGTTCTTCCTATTTTATTCTCTAGGAGATTTATTGTTTCTGTTTTTATGTTTAGGTCTTTGATCCACTTCGATCTTAGTTTAGTACATGGTGAGAGACATGTATCCAGTTTTAGTTTTCGGCATGTGGTAAGCCAATTTTTCCAGCACCATTTATTAAAGAGGCTATCTTTCTTCCAGTGAGGGTGTTTGGCTCTTTTGTCGAAGATGAGATATTTGAGTGTGTTTGAAGTTATTTCTGCATCTTCTAGCCTGTTCCATTGGTCCTCGGGTCTGTCTTCATGCCAGTACCATGCTGTTTTTATCACAGAAGCTTTATAATACAATTTCAAGTCGGGGACTGTGATGCCCCCTGCCTTATTCCTGTTGCCCAGAATTGTTTTTGCTATTCTTGGTCTCTTCT
>PVJO010015117.1:0-45945 GCA_004026905.1 Hystrix cristata | reverse complement strand
GTTCCTGGAGAACATACTATTAAGTGAAATAAATCAGACACTTATTAGTACACATCGAATTGTTTCTCTGATATGAGAAACCATAAGTGTAACAAAGGGGTAGAATAGATATTTTGTTTAAAAAAAAAAAGAGAGAGATAGTATTCAAAAGAGAGAACTAGATAGGGAAAAGGGGGATAAAGAACAAGGTTAAAAGAAAAGTAAGATGAAAGGGGAAAAAGTGGTAAAGTGTAGCTACACTTGTTGCAAATAGGGAGGGGTGGGTGAATGGAAGGGAGGGGAGGGGAAGGGCAGAAGAGAGGGGAAAACCAAGATGTATCATGTACAGGTACAAAATAACCATGTTGATTATGATCATTATGTATACAATGTACCAATACATGTTCTTGGTAAAAATAATAAAAAATTTAAAAAAAATTTAAAAAAAAAAAACTCAGTATGAAAGTGTGTATGTGACAAAGGCAGCATATGTTGTGTCTACACCATGTTGTTTAATGTATACGTGAAAAAAAATGCTTCTTTTTCTCCCCACCAGGGACAGTACACAGAGAATAGTAATAGCCATAGAAGTAATTTTTTCCCATATGTATATCTACAGCTGCTACAGTTTCAAGAACACACAGGGTTGTTTGTTTGTTTCAAGTTTTGTTTTCTATCTGGGGGGTGGGGAAGAAGACAGCCCTGCAACAGAAGAACATGTGGAAAGTTACAAAAGATTATCAAATAGTTCAAGGGATTATAGCTTTAGCACTAAACAATGCAAGCCTGCAACATCGTACAAACTGTTCTTTGTGGCCCTCAGATGTGTTTTCTTTGGCCTCACCAGTGTTTTTCAAATGAGTATTTTAATGCTTTCTGAAAGGACTCATACACCCAAACTTTCCATAGATCCATGCTCCTCGTTTTCATCTGCCCCATATCCTGTGCCAGGTTACCTGCATGGCTTCTGTAGGCATCTGAATTTTCAACATCTGGTTAGGGCATATTCCATTAAAGATGCCCAGAGCACTCCAAAAGAGTCATATTCCTATTGAGTTAGTATTCAAATAACATCATAATCGAAAGCACTGTGCAAGCACTAATCAGAGGCAACATGCCATGATTTCCCCAGGCAAGATCTACTTATCCTTTAAGCAAGAAAGACAAATTCACTTTCTGCATCTATGAACCTTCTATAAATCTGGAATTAAACCATCTAAGAGATATTTGTGGAATACAGAGAATTGCAGCTTTAGACCATGTATGTTCTTCAAATCGCAGAATTTTAACTGAACTAGAATTCTAGGACATAGTGACAACTCTCACTGATGATGTTGTTAAAATGAGTGTAACTGACACATTTAAAAATACCATCATTTTCTTTTTTTTCCCTATGTTTTCTCTCATGAAGGCTAGGCAAAAGCTCTACCACTGAGTTACAACCCTAGTCTGGCTTCAGAGGAATTATCAGTCTTCATTCTGCAGAAAAGGCTAAAGCAAAATCAGATTTTATCTGTGGGTGTTATGATTTTCCTCAGCCAAGAGTAAAATGATACTTAAATTTTTAATTCTAGAAAGGAAACTGAACAATGCTTCCAACGTCAACTAGTTTTCCTTCAAGAAGCAAGTATTCGGAATAGTATCGGAAGTAGAGTCCAAAAGTTTATATTTCCACAGAAGAGCAAGGACAGCCAGCAATCATGCACTCAGTGAGGAGGCTGCGATCACAAGTAGCTGGACCAGAGAATCACAACCCTCAATGTCCATCACAATGACCAGGACTCTGTGGGAACTGGATTTCGCATTTAAATAATGCTGCCTTGGCCCTGCCCCAGAGAATCTGGGGAGGGATGCCCCTCATCGGTAATTGGAAACCTCCTGGGTGGTTCAATGTGTAGCCAGCACTGAGAACCTCAGTCCAGACCAGCCCTCCTCCATGTATTGTCCTCAGACAATGTGAACCGCAGGCTGGACGAACTAGACAGTTCCAAGAGACTGGCTATGGATGTAGGCATGGGTATAAATGCAAACCGGGCCACTTAGAAGCTGCAGATTCCCTTTAAAGTTTTTAACCTCCTTTAGCCTTAAATTTCTTAATCTCTTACATGGGCATAATGACTTCCAAATTAAATAAAATAAAATGAAGTAATAAAACTACAGTACACGACTCATACCATTGGTGATTCATAAATTCCCTTTGCCATTTTTCTGTTGTCTAGAAGAAAGCTCTTGTTTTGCAACCTCATTTATTCCGTTATAAATATCAGAAAATAAGCAATTTATTTTCACATCCAACAACAGAGTGACTCTACATATTTTTTTTAATTGCAAGTATCAATGGGGCTTTTAAAAGTTGTTTGCGAGAAAGAGAAAGAATCCATAGGCACAGTTCCAAATCTTGTTTTGTTAGGATTCTTTCCTCCACAGGCTAAGTTCCTGGCTTTTCAGGTTTGACTCATATGTCAAGTGGCATTTTTTGTCCTTGGAGGAATTTGAGGCTTTATGTTTCTTTTATGTGCTATTATACCAACAAGCCATTTGCTATCTAACTTACGAAGGCAGTAGTAAACTAAAACTGTCTGTTCATTGTATCAATCATTCAGACAGAAGGCAGGGAGCAAAATATATTCACAGTAAATGATCTCTATTTTGATCTCTAAGAGAAGAATAAAATTTGTCCTGTGTGAAGCATGAGTTTCTGTTTCCAAGGGTAACATTCCAAGGCTGAGCTACATATAAAAACGTGAAACAAACGTGGTTACACTAAAACTTTCAAACTCAGAGGCAAAACAATAAGCAAAGACGCTGGGAGCACCTTCTAAAAGTTCGTTTCCACTCTAGCTGCCAACTGCAATTGAAAGGATCAAAGGGCATGTTCTTTTTCTTCTGGGGTGGCTTCTGGGTAGGAGGAGTGAGTGCCTGCAGTTGAAGTAGCCTGTGAAAGCTCTCTTCTCTCTTCAGCCCCTAATTACTTCCTGATAAGCAGCCAGTCTGGGAAACCACAAACAGAGGCTGGCTAACACCTCCTTTCTATCATCAGGGTCTCCTGAGAAGTGATTGGTAGGTCACACTTGCCCATTTCTGTTGTCTGTCCAAATCTGGCTATGACACCACTTTGGTGTCATTGAGTTATCTCCTCCGGATGGGTAAATATCTTCTGGCTCAACAGCACTCACTTGCAAAGCAACTGGACTAACATCCCTGCTTTCTCTCCTAATACGGTCACCACAATCTCAAAAGGCTGTGTCCCATCTGTCCACAAAAGCTGTCTGCCAGCCGCAGTCCATCCCAGACGTCGCCCTGTTCTCGCCTTCCTTTCTCTTGCTAACTCAGCCTCCTCCCCTGTTCACTCTGTCTCCAAAAGAAGCTTCCTCTCTGCTGCTGGCACTTATAAGGCCCCACCAAAACGATGCAGCTCTAATTGTACCCAGAGTTTCCTAAAGTCCTTCTTGGATGATTCTGTTAACCTTGACCTCTATATTGTTTTCACTGCAAAGAGTTCAAACTCAAATGATCATTCTAACATCTTTCTTCCATCCATCTTCCCTGAGAAAAATGCCCTCTCACCTTTCTCCATCACCAAACACATGTACAGAGACAAAGAAATTCAGTGTTAGAACTAGAGGAGGAAAAACAGAGGTTACTGTCTACACCTCAAGGGGAAAACTGTAGGCACTGGGTCAAACCAAGGCTTCCAATTGTTTCTGTAAATAAAGTTTTACTGGAACACAGCCATGCTTATTTGTTCACATACTGTCCATGGCTGCTTTTACACTACAACAGGACAGTTGACTAGTCGCCATAAAAACCGTAAACCTTAAATGATTGACTACCCACCCTTTTACAGAAAATGTTTGCCGACTTCTGGGCTGGACTAACAACAAAGAGCCAAAAATACGCTGTTATGACACTGAGGCAGAACAGACAATCTCTGAACAGGAATGCTTGGCAAAAAGAAATAAGGTCAATTATACGTGAGCTTTTCCAGAAGACAGAAAGTGGGAGAATACATCCAACTCACTTTATGATGCTAGTGTTACTGGGACACCAAAGATATTGCAAGAAAGGAACAGTAAAAAACCAATATCACTTATTAACACATACAAGAAAATTCTTAATAAAATGTTAGCAAATCAAATACAGTAATATATAAAATATATGATGACCAAGAAAGGTTTTTTCTAGTAACACAAAACGTAACATCCAGACAAATCAATCATTATAAAAGAAAAATCTTCAATAACAGCAGAGTAAAGCATTTGGGAAACCTCCTTCCAAAACAAGACTCTAAAATGCAACAAAACTGACAACAACAATCATTTAAGGCTCTCAAAATAAACCAAAGGCAGCCAGGTGTGGTGGCACATGCCTGAAATTCCAGCACTTGGGAGGCTGAGGCAGGAGGATCTCAAATTTGAGGCCAGCTTGGGCTGCACAGCAAGATCAATGCTAGTCTGGACTACTAGTGAAGCCCTGACTCAAAGAAAGAGAGAAAGAAAGAGGAAGGAAGGAAGGAAGGAAGGAAGGAAGGAAGGAAGGAAGGAAGGAAAGAAAGAAAGAAAGAAAGAAAGAAAGAAAGAAAGAAAGAAAGAAAGAAAGAAAGAAAGAGAGAGAGAGAGAAAGAGAGAGAGAGAGAGAGAGGGAGGGAGGGAGGGAGGGAGGAAGGAGGGGAGAAAGAGAGAGAGAGAGAAAGAGAGAAAGAAAGAACAATTTGAGATGTATTTACTCATGGAAAACCGGCAGCATCTGTGGCACCACTGCCTGACACGCACCCCATCCACCCACCCAGAATAATCTGCACAAGAGTGCCACTTTACACTGTCAAATGGGGCTGGCAGTGTAAAACAGAATATTCGCCACTAGATGGCGCTATCTTGATTCGGAGCACAGGGTGGAAAACCTTTGACCAGTGGGCTGCCAGTAAAAAACAGCAAATTCAGTAAGAAACAAAAAGGGAGGGTCCAAACTTCCTTGTTCCCACTGGAAGCGATTTGCAGAACAGCTGAAAAAGCAGAAATTTAACAGTCTGATGCTGGCAATTAGAGATTCTGAGAGGCTAGAAAGACTCTACACACATCCCTGGCTAATTAGGAGGCTGTGCACAGGCACAGGGCTGACCTGAGTGGCTCCAAGCTCTCCACAAACCCATGCTTAACTGCAAGGTTGCTTGCACATGTAAGGAAAATCCAAGGAGGTCCAGCAAAAGAGTTAAAGAAGACTGAAAACTTTCTTAACTCTCAAGGTACTTCTACACTTATAGACACAACCATCAGCAGAAAGCACAATTTCTGTCCAAACACTGGCTGACAACTATAGAAACAAAAGGGTAACCTATAGGAAGCCAAGTTAAAAATAAAAATAAGAAGAAAATAAAATGGCAAAACAGCAGAGATAGCACAACCATAAACCTGGGGACTGAGGGAGGGGCAGAAAAGACTCTACAGACCAAGGCAAACCACGTTACCAAGCAAAACCAAAAGAGAAAAGGCAGAAAACAACCACCATAAAGGGAAACAATTCAGAAGCCATAGCCTGTGCAATATGTTACTGCAATGGACTGAAAGTCTGCATTCTCCCAAAATTCATTCGTTGAAAATTTCACTCTCAATATGATGGTATTAAGAGGAAGGGCCTAGGGAGTAAGTGGCTCATGGGAGTGGAGTCTTTGTGAATGGAACTATTGCCCCTATAAAATAGTCCCTAGAGAGCGCTCTTACTCTCTTCCTGTCATATAAGGATATAAGAAGGCGGTAGTGTACAACCCAGAGGATGGTCTTCACCACAACGTAACTATGTGCGTGCTCTCACCTTGCATGTCCAGCCTTAAGAACCGTGACAAATAAATTACTGTTGTTTAGCAATCACAGACAGCAGCCTGAGCTAAGTTACTTATTAAAAACATCCAGCTTTCAATCCAGTTTTCAATAGCAAAGAAAGAGGGACAGAGAGGGGGAGGGAGAGAGAGAAAGAGAGAGAGCAAGAGAGAGAGAATGAGAGTGAGACATAAAGACTCAAGAAGGTATAACTCAAATTCAGAGTTAAAAATAAATAAATAAATAAATAATGGGCTCTGACATCGGACACGGTAGTGCAGGCCTGTTACTCCAGGACTCTGAGAGGCTGAGGCAGGGAGGCTGAGGCAGGGAGATCACAAGTTTCAGTCCAGACAACTTAATCCATTTAGGGAAACCTTGTCTCAAAACACAAAAAAACTGGCTGGAGAGGTAGCTCAGTGCAAGGGCCTGGATTTGACCCCCAGTACTGCAGTAATAATAATAATAATAATAATAATAATAATAATAATTCTCCAAATAGATCAAGTTCTTGGATTTAGCAGATGGGCTTCCAAGTAGTTATTATAAATGTGTTCAAAGAATTAAAGGAAACTGTATTTTGAGAAAAATGTGATGACAATGACTCAAAAAATTGGAAATGTGAGTATAAAAATAGAGGCAATATTAAAATGATAAAAAAAAATGACCAAATGGAAATTCTGGAGTTGAAAAGTACAATAACTGAAATGATAAATTCTCTGTATGGGCTTGGTGGCAGAATCGAGATGGCAGAAGAATTATCCAATCTGAACAATACAGAGAAAAAAACCAAAGAAAACTTCCGGAGACTTGGAGACCTGTGGAACATCATCAAGTGTACCAATCTACCGGCACTGGCAGTGCCAAAGAACAGAAAAGAGACAGAAAATATTTGAAGAGATCATTGTTGTAACCTCCCCAAATTTGATAATACACATTAACCTGTAGACTCAAGAATCTCATTAAACCCCGAGTAAGATACACACAAAGCTGTGCACCTAGATTTAAGCTGCTAAAAGCTATAGAAAAAGAAAAATCTTGAGAGAAGTAAGAGAGACAGAACTCATTATATACAGTGGAAAGCACAATAAGAGAAATCTGACTTATCAGAGATAACAGAGGCCACGAAGCCATGAGATAATATACTTAAGGTGGGGGGCGGCTTCTGGCCAAGAATTCCATATCCAGCAAACAAAACTTAGAAACAAAAGGGAAATAAAGACCTTGATTTCTCATCCTAGAAAAAGCAAGACTATATGAACAGAATGCAGGTCAGTATTTTCCTCAGGGAATTTTGAGGGAAGATTGACTGTATGGAGTAATATAAATATTCCACATCTTGATTCTGGTGTCAGATATACAACTGTACATAAAATTTCCATTACAAACTGGTGAGCTTTATTGTTTATAAATTATGCCTCGATAAAACTTTTTAAAAAATTATACCACAATAAAGCTTCTGTTCAGAAGCTTTGTCTGTGCCTCACAAAATAGAGTCCGTGACCCCAGCTTTTGCTCCTACAATTTTTCGTCTATACCTCCATTATTATACTTGTATCATTATACCAGAACTACCCATTTAAAGCCAATTTCTTCTATTTGCTTAGAACATCCTTTGTTGTTAGGAGCGCATATTATCAATCTTAATATTCCCAATACGCAGCATAGCATCTGAGGGAGACAGGCATTCAAATATAAATGTTCTGAGACTAGAGACCAAATCTGGGCTAATTCGGGGCTCCTAAGACAGAGTACCCCCGTGTCTATCCTTGAAAAATCTGACAGAAGCCGAATCAATAACGAAGATTTCTTGCTGAAAGACGGAATTATTAACAATGACTTGAACAGTAAGTATACAGTATATTTTTATCTCAAAATAGTAGAAAAAAAGGGAATTCCTGGTTCGATGTCTTCTTAGACCATCAACATTTCCATGGTCCCAGGCTCATTTTTATCTTTCCATTTTGTATCCTCAGCATTTTGCTTAGCTTTGTAACACTGTGGTTGCAAGACATCTGCTGCAGATCCAGACATCACATCTTACAGTCACAACCAAGACGTGTGGAAGAGAGAAAGTGTAGTGGAGAGGAGTGTCCTTCTAAACTCTTGTCAGACAATAAAACATTTCCTGGAAGTCCCCTAACAGTTTTCCCTTTATGTCTCATTGACCAAAAGTCACATGGCCACCTCATTTGCAAGAGGGGCTAGAAAAGGGAGTATTTGTCTAAGGGAAATGGGATTGCCATGCAGTGATTTAAATCACCCATTTAGAACACTGGATTTAGACTCATCCCCTGGGAGTTGTACACATTACCACCTAAATAAAATTGAGTCTCCAAGGGTTGGGGATTTAGCTCAGGTAGTAGAGCTCTTGCTTAGCAAGTGCAAGGCCTTGAGTTCAATTTCTAGCAAACCCCCCTCAAAAAATTTGAGTCCCCAGTAGCAAGAAGAAATGCTATCATGGATACAATTAACTGTCTGTCACAGAAAGTATTAGGGAAAACACACATACATAAACACACACACACACACACACACACACACACAGAGTCTTGCTATTTGAGGATCTATTTCCATAATACCAAAGATAGATGCATTTCCTCCATGTCAATTAATACCACTGTATCATTACACATAAGCATCTTACAAAAGCTCAAGGGTTACAAGGTGCAAGGTCAAGATTTCAGAGTCCTGACATCAAAGTGAGAGCAACAACCAAAGGATCAATAATGACTCTGTCCTAGGATGGCCACGGTTGATATTTCTAAGCGGGAGCTGATGGGTATTGACCTTCCATGGGTCTTGGAAGTCAAGGCTGATGCATAGTGGATGCCAGCTTGCTTCCTCAGAAGGGCAAAAGCAAGGAGCAAGATGGGAAACTTGGTCTTTGTTTCAGGCAACTGAATAAAGCCCACTTGACTCCATGCTGGTAGGACAAAATGAAAAGACAAACGTAAAACCTAAACCAAACATCTACCTTTCTTACAATCAACACTTTAACAGTGTCCCTTGCCATTCAGCCAAGAGGATCAAGGATCAAAAGGGCTTGACAGAAAAGAGGGATACCTCCTTAGCCTGAAGCCTAGTGGAAAGGTCTCTCCGGTAGGTAAGGCAACACTGTATGAAGTTCACCTTTTATGAGGAAGGTCTGGTTGTGCTTGATAGGGACACTGCAAACAATAAAAGTGGAAGTGTTTCACACCAAACGATAGTCATTTGTATCTGCCCATTTGAAAGTAAAAGATAGAGGGAATAAATCTGCCCCCCCCTTTTTTTTGATGCTAGGGATGGAACTCAGGGCCTCCTGCTTGCTAGGCAAACGCTCTATCACTGAGCTAAATTCCCAACACTGGCCACTTCAAATTGATAATGCTTCCACAATATCCTGATATTTCACATAATATTCTCAAAATTAGGTACAAAATGGAGCTTGTTAAAACTCAACTAGCACAAGATTTAAAATAGCAGCCATTAACAAAAACAAAGAAAGGAGACTTTCCTAGCTAGAAAGCTACAAAGAAAATTTTCTGGGGAATTTTGACTGGAAAACATAGAATATAAATTTACAACTATGATTCAAGTACTGGGCTTCTAATATAATTTAATGACTTTCAAATTTGTAATTTAAAAAAATGTCTTGACTTCAAACAAAATAGCATGAAATTTAAAAGATGTTATTTGGCTGGGAATTTAGCTCAGTGGTTAGAGTGCTTGCTTAGTGAGCGCAAAGCCCTGAGTTCAATCCCCAACGCCAAAAACAAAACAAAACAAAACAAAAAAAAAACCGCAAGATGGAATTTGAGTGAAAAAGAAGTGTGATTTGCATTTAAATCGTTGAAGAGGAAGCAGGGTTATAAAGAACCAAGAATGGGTTTTCTTATAGTTTATTAATCAGCTTCATTGAATATTTTGATAATCTGCTTGAAAGAATTAAATTGTATATAAGTGTGCATTGCTTTATTTGCTCTTAAACCAAAGTTTGATTCAATTTGTTCTTCAATAAATGTATATTAGCATAAATATTAAAATATTATAATTCAGAGAACCAGGGCAATATATTCCATTTGGGGGTTGAAGTCCGTGCTCAAAACCAACACAGAAACACATATCATTTCTCTTTCCCAGTATTTTTCATTTACTAGAAAGATCTGGAAAATATCCCGTGGTCAGTTAGATTAGTAATCACACTCAAAGACTGTAAACAAATGAAGAACGGCAGCTGTCTCCTGCTTCATGACACTTTGTTCTGCCAAACCCTCCCTTCCTCAGTTTCCCTATTATAGGCCTCTAAGAACACTCTGCTATTGGCTACGTTCTTCCAGTTATTCAGGGCAAAAACATTTGAGTCATCCTTGACTCATATCATATATTTATCCATTGGCAAATCCTGTGAGCCCTCTACTTAAAACTCACCCACAATCTATCCACCTCCCCAAACCCCACAGCCAGCCCAGTGGTCCCCACCTCCACCATCGCACCCCTCCCCGCCATGACTGCAGTAAGTCCTGACAGGTCTCCTGGCTCACCCTTGCCCTTCGTTCAGACATTTATTTTTCTTCTGGATAGTCTCTCTCACTGGAGGAAAGGGAGCTAAGAGACCCCTGCCATTTCCATTCCAATTCAGTCCTAAGGGGCGATTTTGCATGCCACCGTAAACAGCCACAAAGCAGATTCCCCAAGTGAGATTTATGTAACAAATCCCACTGAAAGGTGATTGTTATGGACTGGAAGCCAACCCCCTCCTACCCCACCCCTGCAAATGCACATGTGAAAGTCCTAACATTTAATGTGAACTTTAGGAAGTAATAAGGCTTAGATGAGGTCATGAGGGTAGAGCCCCCATGATACAGCGAGTCACTAGAAGAAGACAGACCAGAGTGTGCCCCACCCCATGAGATGCGAGATGGCAGCTGTCTGCAATCCAGGAAGAAGACCCTCACCAAAAACCGAATCTGCTGATACCTTCATTAAGGACTTCCAGCCTCCAGACTGTGAGAAATAAAGATCTGTTATTTCAGCCCCTCAGTCTTTTGTAGTGTTTTATTAATGGTGGCCTGAGCTGAATAAAACAGTAATTTAATATCTGTCAAATTATTACTTCTTTCATATAGAATTGCTTTCAATTGGATGAAAAAGTAAAAAAGGGAAAAAAGAAATCAGTTTCTGACAGGCCTCAAAGAAACTCAACTATGGAGAATTATTCAGAAGCATGGACCTCTGAATCATTAATATAGTATATTTTCAAAGACCATGCATTTGGATAATTTATTAATACCTGATACTTTTATACTATTGTAGGATTGTGTTAATAGCAGAAAATGAGGCTAATATAATGCAATACTGAGAGTGAATAGAAAATTGGCAAAAAAATAATAAATACTGTCCAGTTGGAATTGTGCTCTCTGCTATTGGCACAAAATTACCCAGTAGCTAGCCATAAAAATTCTTTCATGTAATGGTCAAATTAACAGAATGTGTGCTGCTATTCAAAGCCCCTTATAAAACTGAAATTATCATAGGGTAATTCAGTGACCATGGCTAAATAATCATTATCATAGTATATTCTCTATCATTTAAATCTTAATCCTTATCTCTCAAGAAGGAAGAGAAAGCTGCCAGTGGGGTGATAATAAACAACAAAAACAAATAAATAAAAAGGGAAGCTAGTAGTACAAAGTGTCAGCTACAAAGAAAGTCAACATTATTCCTGAATCACAGGAAGTGAAAATAAGATTAGGACTGGTGCCAGGTTTTAGTCTACAATAAACTCTTCAGCCAGTTTCTTCTGTAATAACAAATTATTCTGAAACACTCCTCTTGCTACAGTCACCAGCCACATCCTGAAAGGAAGCAAATACATTCTCAATCACCCAGGTGCATTTTAGGCATGAAAAACTAGGATGCCACAAAGAATGGAGAACATATTGCTTGCTCGCATCACACAAAATGCCCTGCAAATGCACAGTTTTGATGTCCTGTATTCCTCAATACCTTTTCAAATTTGTTTTGATGGAAAGGACATTTTGTAGTTTTTAGGAACCTGTTGCACAAATATAATGTCCAGTTTTGAGGAAGCTGGCTGTTACATTCACGGCAGAATACAGGGTTTGTAAAACACCCTTTAAACCCTTACTCGGACGCTCCAAGCAGCCTTCTCCAGTCAAAGACATCTCCATCTTTCCATTCACCCAGGCCCGAACCTCCTCCTTATTCTTACAACCCACATCTAGGAAATTCTGCAGGCTCTACCTTAAGAATATTTCAGAATCCAACATTTTAATTGATAAATCATAATTGCGTACACTTATTGGATACAATGGGACATATGTACATATATATCTATATATGTCTACACAATGATAATCAAACCAAGCTAATTAGCACATCCATCAACTTTGGTATCTATCATTTCTTATGGTCTCCCCTGGATTACTGGGGCAGCAGGTCAGAGGCTCCTTCCCAGTTAATGCTGAGTCTACCAGTCTGGGGACCACATTTGGGTGGCAGGGTTCTAGAGTGTGTTTCAAAGTAGAGGATATTGAGAAGGGGGGAGAGCCTGGAAAGGAGGGTGTGCTCAGGCTGCGAATAGAGGATATGGAGCAATCTACAGGCAGCACACGCAAGAAGACACCAGGGACAGAGGAAGCGCATGCAGTCACCTGTCCATATGTTCCCCTTCCCTCTCCCCTCACCCCTAGTGTATTTTCAACAGAGAAGTCAGGCTGCATGACAATGCTCAAAATCCTCCATCCAGAGGAAAAGCCAGAGTCATTCCAGTGACTGATCTCTACCCCTCAGCACCCTGACCTCCTCTCTTACTGCCCACATCACCACACACACCCCACTCAGTCATAAGGACCTTCGGTTTGATCTTTAGACTGCTCCTGCCTGAGGCCTTCTCACTGGTCCTTCTTTGCCTAAATGCTCTGTCCCCAGTTACCTATATGGACTAAATCCTTAACTACCTTCAGGACTTGAAGCCAGTATCACTCATCTCCTCAGTGAACTTCACCTGCCCTACCCACTTCTGATCCCCTTCCCTCTAGTTTTCCCATGGCACTTGTGTCTAACATACAGTGTATTTACTTATTTATTGCATTAATTAGTTACTGCCTGTCTTGTGCACCACAGTGTGAGTGTCAGGACTGCAGGAGTTTGGGGAGACTTTGCTTTTTGACATATTCACATTATGCCAAATGAATGTATAGCAAATAAATAAACTGAAAGGAGTTTTTGGTGATACTATCTCCTGAATTCATAAGAAGGTTTTATTAAAGAAACAATCAAGTGAAATCCAGTTTTGCTTTGTTTCATGTTTGTGTTCTAGAAATTCACACACATACACACACACACACACACACACACACACACACACAAAGGGGGGAAGTACAGTCAGTGCCACAATCAGCACCCAGCCCCAACAACTACTAATACACAGAGTCACTCCTGTTTTAGCTACAGTATATACCCCCACCCGAGCCAATTATTCTGAAGCTGGTCCCAAAAGTCGCATAATTTATTTTTAAATATATCAGAATTATGTTGCAAAGATAAAGGTCATTATCACACCTACCAAATGTAGACAACCCCACAACCACACCACCACCAACCCCAATCCTAGCCAGCCACGGATCTAATTTCTGTCACTCTATATTAGTTGTGCCTATTCTAGAATTTCACACAAATACAATCATACCACATCTACTCTTTTGTGCCTGGCTTCTGTTGCTCAGCATAATGTTTCTGTAATTCTTCCATGTTCCATTCCAGATTTTAAAGTTGAAAACTGGATGAACCATTATCAAGGTTTTCCAGGAAAACAGGGTGAGGTAGATGTTAAGTAATTTACACCCAGAGTATCGCAGATACGGCATTTAGCCACTCCCCAAACTCCAAACACAAAACCAATGTAAATGCTCACTCCTCCTCCCCAACCTCCAAACACAAAACCAATGTAAATGCTCACTCCTGGAAGTGGCCTGTCCCAGGACTAGCAGCACTGGCATCCCCTGGGACCTTGCCCCAGTGCAGAATCCCAAGCCCTGTCCCAGATCTATGAATCAGAATTTGTATTTTAACAAGATTCCCAGGTGATTTATTGCCACCTTAAGGTTTGAGAAGTGCTTTACATATATACAGTTTGGGGAAAAATAGCTCACAGCCCGGTTGTGTTAGTTTTCTGTTGCTGTGACAGAATACTGGGTAAAATCAACTTACAAGAGGGAAAATTTATTGTGGCTCCCAGTTTAGAGTGTCAGCACATGGTCACTTGGCTGTTATTTCTGGTCCTATGGTGAGGCAGAGACATCATGGCAGAGAGTATGTGGTGGAGTAAAGCTGCTCACCTCCTAGCAGCCGGGAAGCAGAGAGATGGGGGAGGGTCAGAGTCCCAGTGACCCATTTCCTCTAACTAGGCCCCACCTCCTCAAATTCCCACCACCTCCCAGTACAATAGCACCACCAGCTGGGGACCAACCTTCAATACATAAGCCTATGGGGGACATTCCAAGTCCAGACCATAACACCAGACCACTGCTACTGGTCTCCTAGCATGAATTTAGCAAGAACTCCTAATGTTACCTTGATTTCTTAGCCTGTTCAATCTGCTACAACAAGATAGCACAAACTGGGTAGCTTTTAAACAACAGAAATTTAGTTTTCACAGTTCCAGAATCTCAGGAAATCCAAGATCAAGTTGAGGACCCACTATCTGTTTATAGGCTGCCTTGCAGCTGTGTCCTCAAATGGTGTTAGGGCACCATAGCTCTCTGGGATCCCTTTCTAAGGGCGCTAACCCCATTCACAAGAGCTCTGCCCTCATGAATTAATCCCCTCACAATGAGCCCACTTCCTAACATCATCCTATGGGTGATTCGGTTTCAACATATGTGAATTTGGGTGGACACAAACATTGAGACCATAGTACCTCGACCTCTTTACAAACACTGCAGTTTGGTGCTAGAAATGAAAAGATAAGGAACACTGCAGGAGGAAGAAACTAACGTGGCTGAGTTTAAATTCCCTCCTTTAAAATACTTCACTATGCCTCTGAGATTTAGGAAAGCTAATTGGATTACCTGAAACTACGATAGCCTAAAGAGCTCAAGAAGGGTGTCTGCATAATTACACAGGGGAAATCATTTGGAGCACAATGGCCAGAAGCCTGAAATTAAGAAATCACATTGAACAGCATCAGCAAAGGATGGCTCCTTTCAAGAAAAGAATTGGTGAGCTCCCATACACTCATCTAAAGCAGAAAAGGTAGCTTGATTAGAGGAGATTTTAAAAATCTAGAAAAAAGATTCAGGTGCAAATATAAATGGTGAATTTTATTTTTTTTTAAATGGTGACTTTTAAATGACTACAAAATCTCAGAATGCTTACACAACCATAAACATTGAACTAGCTGCAGGAAGAAAACAACTTATGTGAGGTGGAGCTCTACCTATTACATGGTTGAGAGGTTTCTAGAACAAGAAGGTGCATAGGCCCTGGGTAGACATCTAATGGAAGACTAAAAGGTAGAAGACATCCCCAGTTTTAACACAACATAAAATGAATCTGCACATTCCAAGAGTTTATCTTCTCATCCCCTTCTCTCTGGGATGTTACCATCAACAGCAGAATAGTACTGGTTCAGTCTCTAACTGCCTCATTTTGAAGCTCAGAAAGATTTTTTTCTGATTTTAACAAGGCAATGCTTGTTACATTGGATAAAGCCAAAGCCCACTATTCTCACTTTATCCCCCCTTGACCTACTGCTCCCTCTTCTCCAGAGTAATTGTATCTGCCATCCATTCTTTCTTCCTCACAATATTTGTGTAAAGCTCTAAACACTTGATCTTAAAACTCAGTGCAACATCCTTGGCTCAACATTCAGTGGATTTCAGTGGTTTTTATCTGGAGGCTATCTTGCCCCCGGGGCATATTTACTCATACCCCGAGAGAGATGAGATAGATAGAGATAGCAATATTCTGAATATATAGATTCTAGATATATAGATAGATTCTCAGTACCTAGATTCTGATCATAAATCTATTTGGTAGATATAGAGATAGATACATAGATAAATAGATAGATAGATAGATAGATAGATAGATAGATAGATAGATGAATAGAGTCAGTGCAGGGGTTGAACCCAAGATCTCATGGCAATCTAGGCGAGTACTCTACCACTGAACTACACCCCTGGAGATATTTTTCACTTTTGTTGTTACAACTAAGAGCAGGTATTAATATCCAGTGGGCAGAAGCCAGGGATCCTGCTTAAGATCCTTCAATGCATAGACAACCCCTCCCCCGAAAAAGAATAAGCTGTCCCTAATGTCAGTAAGTTCTACTGCTAAGAAATTATGCTCTAATGTGTTGGTCAAGCAAGAATAAAAATCATCTTGTCCAAACAACCATGTGGGATCTTTCTGGTACTTTGAGTTTATATATCTGACAAGACACTCTAAGACCTTTTGCCAGTGGCATTCCCTGAATCTCCAGCTCCCATACCCAGCCTGGACGTTCCCCTCCCCACACCCAAATCAAGCAGGCAACTCCACTTGCTTGATCTATCTCCAACTCCTATTCTTAAGTATGGCACACAGATCATTCCCTATCCTATTTCTGCAACAAAGATCACCTTTCTCTAGTGCAGTCTCACCTCTCCTTTCAAATATCCTTCACTTTGAAACACACTTTGCTACCCACCAGCAGCATGGGCATCACTTAGGAGGAGCATCTTATATGCAAAATCTCTGCCCCAACCAGATCTACTGTTAGACCTGCATTTGAACACACAGTGAAGTCTGAGACATGCTGCTCTAGTCTAAAAACAGTGATTCTTGCATTTGGCTATGCAGTGGAATCTTTTAAAACACTGATATTCAACTCTGGTCCTCAGGGAGTCTGGTGGAATTGAGCTGGGGCTCACTCTGAGGACTGGGATTTCTACAGCGCCTCATGACACTGTCATGTGCAGCCCAGGTTGAAAGCCATTAATCTGCATTAATTCCTCTTGTAATGGTTGGTACTGGTCTCTTTCACTTGTACATGCAAATGCCTGTTCAAGAGCCAGTATCATATAGCAGTAAAAAGCCTGGCTTTGGGACTGAACTTCAAGGATTTGCATTCCAACTGTCATTTACGATCACATGACCTTGGGAAAGTTACTTAATCTCTCTGTGCTTCAGTTTCTGTAGATGTAAATGGGAACGAAAACCTAAAAGGGTTTCTTTCCATCAGTCAGGGTTCAACCAGAACAGCAGAACCAGATTATAGGGATTTGTTACAGGAATCGCCTTATGTAATCATGAGGGCTACTTATCGAGTCTAATGTCCAGAGTGCCTATAGGGACTTACAAGCTCAAATAATTTACCCAAGAAAAGCAATACCACATCTGGTTTAATCCAGAAAGGGTAATCACATTACCTGAGCTGGCTAATTCTGCCCGTTCAGTGTAAGATGTCAACTGTTAGTCTCTACTCTGATGGCATAATATGTTGACTGAACCAAAATAAATATAAACATTTTCTTTTCTTCCAGTGTGGAACGATTCTCAAGCTTTCTTGTTTGCCCCCTCTTTCACAGATTCTAGGGAGAGGAGTGCCCTTGCCTTGCACTTGTTCCTCATTCCTCATTCCCTCCTCTCTCATCCCTGGAAAGGGAACAGCAAGGAGGAAATTGCCTTTCCGTCCCACGCACAGCTGTCAGAAGGCAGCTCTGGCAGGCACTGAGCACTCCCAGAAGAGGGAATCCAGGAGGAGCCCTGAACTCCCTGCTCCTTCCTTTGACCCTGGGTAGGGCTCCACTTTCCAATGAGCTTTGTCCACATGCCACCTCTCCTGTGCAGCTCAAGGGCTGGCACTGGCTCCGTCACAGCCCGAACAAGGCTCTCTGTCCTGGGTAGAGACTGGTGAAACAGAGGGAAGACGTGTACAAGGGAGGAAGCAGAGAAAATGCTGGACTGCACCCTCTGAGCAAAGGCCTTTGGAGACACCCCAACAGGCAGCTGCCCAACTGGCAGGGCCTGCGTCAGGCAGCTGTGCGCCCAGGAGCAGGGAGCAGCGCACATAAGGCAGAGCGGGGCTGCGCCATCTGTCACCCACCAGTGCCAGCCTCTTCACTTCAGGCAAGTCGGGAGTGGGAGGCGTCAGGACAGAAGTGACAGCTCACCAAGCCAGCCACATGCCACCACTCCCCTCTAAAAGTCTCTTCCTCTAAACATTTAGACTCCTTCATTGCAGCCATATGGCAGTTGCCAGTGGATACAATACCATGATTAGGAGCATGGATTTGGAGTCAGAAAACCGCAAGTTTGAATTCTGGTTCTCCAGGCACAAGTATGGGTGACCCGGTAAGTTACGTACTTAGGGACCTGTCTTTGAGCATCCATTCCCTGATTTGGAAAATGGAAGTTATAATCATTACTGCTTATGGCTATTGTGCGGACTAAATTCAATAATATTTGTAAAGAGCTAAGAGGAGGATTTAAAAAAAAAAACATGGTAGGTATTAAGGAAAACAAAGCCTTTTACATGCTGACTTAAGACTGACTCCAACGTGTCCTTTGGTAAGTGGTAGACCTCCTGTCTCTGTTTTGTGAGTAAAAAGAGCAATGGAGTTTCCAGCATGTTTTCGTGTACATTCGGAGCCCCTGGGGATGTTGGGAAGAGGCAGATTCTGATTCAGTTCCTCTTGAACAAGACCTGAAATTTTGCATTTTAATGAGCTCCCAGTGGTGCTGATGGGGCTGAGAAACCAGCTGTGGTGCATTGGGCAAGCCACTCCTCTAGGTTTCATTTTCTCAGAAGCAAAATTGTAAAAGTTTATCTAGATAATTTCACATTCCCTTCATGCTACCATGCTTTGATTATCTGCAGAACAAAAATGAAAACAAACACAAAAAGAGCTGGCAACAGTCCCTCCCCCAAACACACACACCTACTGCCCTCCTGTAATGTGACCGCAGTTCCTTCTACAGAGAGCTGCAGCCCCTCCCCCCTTGTGTGGGGGTTGTCCTGTGATGCCTTTGCACCAGGAGAATGTGGCGGAAGTAAAGCTGTGTGGCTTCCAGGCCATGGTCTTAGGAAGCCTGGCAGCTTTCCCTTTTTAACCTTCTTGGGATCCCAGCTGCCACGAAAAGCAACTCAGGCTAGACTGCTGCAGGAGAAAAGACAATGGCCTCGCCAGGCCCTCCCTCTAGAGGGTACTACAGCTAAGGTGCCAGCCACATGAGCACAGCCATCTTGGACAGTCAAGCACCAGCTGACCTCCCAGGTCTATGCAACTACATGCCTGGCCCCAGCCAGTATCGCATGCGGCAGAGAAAACACGCTCCTGAGGCCAATCCACAGAACTGTGAGAAATCATACATCTTTAGTTTTAAGCCACGAGGTTTTGGGGTGGTTCGTTACATAACAATTGCTAGGTGATATACATGGTTTATGAACATTAAAGATACGGGAAAAAAGAAGCGACAAGATATATCATGTACAGGTACAAATCCCCAGTGATGAATGTTTTCAATATGTACATCGAAAATGTACCATTAAAATAAAATTTAAAAAAAGAACATTAAAGATAACACAAATTTTTCAA
The DNA here is from genome assembly GCA_004026905.1 of Hystrix cristata. Taxonomy (NCBI): domain Eukaryota; kingdom Metazoa; phylum Chordata; class Mammalia; order Rodentia; family Hystricidae; genus Hystrix; species Hystrix cristata. Next base: position 26,564 of record PVJO010015117.1, on the reverse strand, counting down.
AACAACAAAAAAAATAAAGAAAACAGAAATTTTAAAAGTCAAAACACGTGGAAGACTCACAAAGAAACAGACAGAGAGGCAGAATATATGCTGAAAGCTGACTTTTGTATCTATAAAATTCTTAATGAAAACCTCTCTTCTGTATTCAATTTGACTGCATAAAAATTTATGCAGAGACAGTGGAAATACGAGAAAAGATGGGGATGTAATTCCAAAAACCTTGGAATATATTTGAGAATGCTAGTATTTAACAAAGAAAACAATTAGAGAACACACATTGGTTAATAATAATGCACTAAATGTATATTTGAGACTTAAAATATCTTAATGTCAACAATAATACTATGGACACCTACAAGGAGCTCAGTCAGGTCTTCCGGAGTTATGACAGAATAGTTCAACAAAGGAAGCGCAGGAGCTTGGATAAATGGAGGGGCAAAAGAAGTATGTAATGGTTGAGTAACGGTGTTCAAATTTCCTATACAAAAATGAAACGGTCACTCCTATTGACAAATATATTCTAGAAAAATTAAGATGACAATTTTAAATAGACTTTTAAATAAGTATTTACTATATGGCACATATGATCTCACTAAATTAGTAATTGTGGGAACAGAAGGATATTGTAGAATATATGCTGTAGAAATAGAAATAGTAGAATTTCAGAACTGTAATACAGGTAAAAATTATAAAAGTATTACTGTTAAAGCCTAAAAGTGATAACACAGAATTTTTAAGGGAAAAAGTGTACACCAAATAGAATACAGAAATAAATGTCAAGGGTTTGATGTATATACTTGTAGGGACAGGGGTCCCCATAGGCAGGGAAAAGATAGGGTAAAGGCCTCGTTAGATGTTATTAAAAATTAATAGACAATTTTGATCTCTATAGCTAGACTCTAAAAGCCAGACAGCTATAATCAAATAGTTAGACACAAAAAGGCAGCTAGATTCCAACAGTTAAGGAGACAAAGGCAAAGAGACTCGTTCTGGGAAGGCCCCGGGTAATCTGATTAACATAAAGAAAACAAACTCTGCCTTTTGATTCTTACATCTACATAATCTAGCCCTAAACCACCCAGCCATAATTTCCAAATTCCAAAGGCCAACACAGAGGGAAAAAACCTCAATTAGAAAGGGGCTAAAACGAAGGGCCCATGAGTATTTCACTTTCGAATGCTCCCTACTCGTCCAGTAGCTATCTATCATCTTCCTTCCCCCTTTTTCACCACTTTGAAATAAACTGTCTTCTAAATAAATTGTCTTCTCTTAATTTAAACTCGGTTTCTTTAATTCTTTACTGTAGCTGGGTTTACAATCGCCGGGAAGTATATTTTCTAGCAGGGCTGCAGCTCACAATCCACCTCCAGACGTAACACACTGACTGCCATTAGCCCTCTCACCTCAGATTACAGTTTTAATGTGTTTCATTTGGAAAATATTTTCTATTTCGTGACTGTTATTGGTAATGTGAAATCTCAGAATTTAAAATGTCCAATAATATCCCAACAAAATGAGTTCAATGGTTAAGAATAAGATGTAAGGAAAAACAAAATGACTGTACACTTGTTTTTATAATATTCTCTATAAGCACTTTCTATAAAGAAATTATGCACTTACAAATCATGTTTTAACTATAGTAGATAACAAATAAGCCATGTTTAGAACAATATTAATCTTGTAGGGATCTTCTCAAAGCTCCATTTATCTATGTTTATCCTTTTGCTACCTCTTTTCCATGAAAATCCAAGGGGAAAGAACCCAATTCTGATATATTGATAACCTGAGACCTCAGAATAATATGTGTTTAGGATGAAAATTCCAACTAAAAAATCACAGTCAAGTGTATTTGGCAAGAAGACAAAGGATCGGCTTAGTCATGGCACAATGCCATCGTCCCCCAGCATATAGGTACACAGTTAACACTCAAGGAAGACGCCAAATGAACAAAAGCCAATGCATGTAAGCTTTGTCCAACACTACCTGGGGGAGAGAACGAAGAAATAATAGGGTTTCTTTTTCCCTTTTCAATCTGTTGTTAAATCTTCCTTCAAATATCTACCTAAATTTGGAGTAAAAGGATATTCATGAGGGAAAACAGACAACAAACTAATATATATATCATCTAGCGTTCATATATATAATATGAACGCTAGATGATTAGAAGTACTGAGGCAAAAAAGCAAGCTACCTCAGCAGAAAGGCAGTGGGCAGGAAGAGTACCTAGGGAAGGCAGTTAGGAAGGCCCCTCCAAGGAGACAGGGGCAGAGCCAGGAGGGAGAGAACAGCCAGGGAAAGAGAACACTTAGCACGGTTGATCCTCAGTCAGAAAGCAGGGCTGTACTAAGATGCAATTATCAGATACAAACAAAAAAAGATACAATAAAATAGAGAAATAGAAAAAGAAAAATACACAAAATCTAAAAGATGGGATTACTGGAGCTGGCTTTGGGTGTAAGAGTGCGTTTACACAGTCCTCGATTTGAATGTTTAAATTCTCACATTAAAGACACGGAATTTCTAATCCGTTAGCTTCAGTCTCCCAGGGAGGATCGTGTTCAATCCCGTCAGCAATTATCGCTAATACAGGATAACAATCTTCACCTCGGAGTGGCCTCGGAAAGGGCAGAGCACAATCAACTGTCAAGGCAGAATCCTTCAGGTGCAGTCGAATTGCCTGGGGAAAGACCTCCTGCCATTTCCGTTTGTTTTGCAAAGGAGTATGTTTGTCTGTGCTTTGTAACCAGGAGGGAAAAAAATGGTCTGTCTAAATCGATCTCCTCTCTGTAATTCCAACATCTCCCAGCTGTTTCCTTCTGGAAATCCACTTTATTGAAACGGCAGAAAATTCCCCAATCGCCACTTTAAAAATCTGAGAAAACAGCAGCGTACACAGGGACTAAAGATGGGTGGAGACCGAAGCCTCAGTTACCATTGGTTACACCTCCTTGATGTGTGTGGGAAAAGCCGAGAAACTTACCAATACAATCGCTCAGGACAATGTGCAGCCCTGTAGAATAAAAAGCACTCTAAGCCGGGCATCTCACCGAGGCACGTTGGTTTTTAAAAGTATTTGGCCATAAAATCATCCCAGCTACTGAAAATATTGATGGAATAATCAATAGCATTAATGAGGCTTAATAAAATTTTGCTTTATTTGAGTATACATTCCGCTCAAAACTTCTAAATAATAGCTTTTACGCACAGTTAATTTAATAAGGTCGATTGAAAAGAAGCAATCTATTAAACAGTGCTTCTAAACCTTCTTGGGAGGAGGGGTTGGGAGGGGTCACGTGCCCTTGAGAAACTGAAGAACATCAGGGGCCCTTTCCCGCAGAAAAATGCTTAACCAGATAAGGATTTGCATTAAGTGCGGAGGAGTTCGTGGATGCCTTGAGTCTACTGTTACAGCTTTCCGCCTCAGAGACACTGGAAGACGGAAAGTGTGACAACACTAACACCTCAGGTCTGCATGACACTAGAAAAAAAGTTTTATTTTTATGGGTGACGTATACACCCAATCAAGGTGTGCTGGTTAACCCAATGACTTTTTTAAAAAAATTTTTAAAAATTTAAAACTGTGGTAAAATGTGCGTAACATAAAATGTATCATCTAGCCATATTTCGGGTACAGGTCGGTACTGATAAATTTATTCCTACTGTTTTGTACCAATCTCCAGGACACTCTCATCCTACAAAATTGAAAAGCTACACCCTCTAAAAAACTCCTCATTCCTCCTCCCACAAACCCCTGGCAACTCCCATCTTAATGTCCATTTCTACAAAATTAACTACTCTAGATACCACTTATAAGTGGAATCATACAGTATTTGTTTCTTCGTGACTGGTTTATTTCACTCAGCATAAAGTCCTCAAGGTCCATACGTGTTGTAGCATGTGCCAGAATTTCCTTTTAATAAAGGCTGAATAATATTTCATTGGGTATATATAAGTGTCCCCCTGCATTTAGTCATACTTTTTCTTTCCCATAGTTTCAGCTATGTATAGTCAACTACAGTTCAGAACTTTAAATGGAAAATTCTAGAAGTAAACAATTCATAAACTGTAAGTAACTTTAAGAACAATAAGTCACCGACTTAAGAACACTGAAGTTGCAAACTTTCACAAACAGAAACGGACCTCTCATTACAAACATTCGTGGATGTAAACAAATCACAGAAGTAGCTCGTGTGTCTGCCGGACATTGTCACAGTTGTGCTGCTGTGTTCTGACTACACATTGTGATATTGTACCCTACTACAGTGCTCAGTCAGAGCCCAGGATGTCCAGAAGCAAGAGGAAAAGCAGTTGTGATGGAGGGAACTGCTAGGAAGCACAAAGCAATAACCAAAGAAACAAACGTGAAAATACAGTAAAAGATTCACTTTGTCAGATTTATCAATGAATTTAACTTATGAAAGTTCTCCCGAAACAGAACTTATTTGTAAGTCAGGGACTTACTGTTACAATTGTTCTATTTTGTCATGGCTGATTTCTCTTAACTGTGCCTAATCCACAAATGAAGCTTTATTGTAGGTATGTTGCACAGGAAAAAAAAAAACAGTATATATAGGGTTTGGTACTGAGGTTTCAGGCATTAACTGTGAAGGTCCTGGGACATACTGCCTTCGCATAAGGGAGGATTACCATACCACATTTTGCTTATCCATTCATTCACCGATGGACACGCGGGCTGTTTCTACCTCACATCTATTCTGAATGGTACTGCCATAAATATGGGTGTACATATACCTCTTGAAGACCTTATTTTCAAGAATTTAGGGAATATACCTAGAAGTGTTATGAATATACCTGGAAGTGTCATCTGTTTTGATACAGCCATTTTGAGGAGCGCTTTAGATGCAAGAAACACTATTATCACATTTTTTTGTAATACTGGGAAATTGAACCCAGAGCCTTCACACTGAGACACATTCCTATTCCTTTTTTTTAATTTCGAGACAGGATCTTGCTAAATTGCCACTAAACTGCCCAGGCTGGGCTCAAACTTGCAACATTCCTGCCTCAGCCTCCCAGGCTGGGATTACAGGTGTGCACCACCATACCTAGCTAACTCAGCAACTCTGAGTCAGGTCCCTTGTCAGAAGGCCCTCACCAAAATGTGAAATTGGAGTTTCATTATCAAATTATATACAAAACAGACATCCTTGATCCTTATTCTACACTTAACCTCTCCTCAGTTATGCGTATTTTACTTTCTACTTTATCCATTTCAGTAGTTCTAGAAGTTCTTACATGTGTGAATTAATTCCTAATAAAACAAAATAAAGATATTTTAAAGTATGTTAGAACTAAGTCTCAAGGTATATCTCAACTATCTCTTAAAAATATCAATCCGTAAGAAATTTATCATATGAATATTGGTAAATTAGTATTCCATGGTAAAAAAAACTGTTAGTTTATTTGAAGACTTTCTGTGCAGTGTGGAGCTGAGAATAAGGACATATAATTTCCTCCAATCCTTCCCTCCAGCACCCAACACAATGCTGATCAATGAAACTGAGTGGAATCAAGAATCCTTCAAAGGAGCAGAGATGTCTATACTCCCAATTATCATGAGGAAGAGGAAAGAAGTTAAATATTCCTTTGAGTAAAGGTAATTTTTTACTGAATGTAAACAAGTAGAAACATGGTAATTTTAAAGGTGAAATTAATTGACATACAGACTATTCATTCAAAGTGTCCATGATGTCACCAACAATCAGCAGTCACTCAATTTAGAGTGATAAAAAAATCTTTATGAGGTGAGGGCAAGAGTTTGCAGAAGACACCTGTCATCGGTGGTTTGCCTGCCCAATAGTTCCTGAACTATACCGCTTTATCACTCCATCTCATTCTCCACTTGTCCCAAGTCCATCACAGGGAAGATACCTTAGGTTGAAGAAAAGACACTTTTTTAACACCATCCCCACTCCCGCATTATCACAACAGCTGTGATTCCAATGAATTGCTTTTTGGGCCACTTCAACAAGGCAGCATTGATGGGCACTCAGTCACAATAGCTCTAACAGTACAGATGATCAAAGGTTTTTTTTTTGGGGGGGTGCATTGCTGGGGATTGAACTCAGGGCCTTGTGCTTGCTAGGCAAGTTCTCTACCACTGAGCAAAATCCCCAACCCCCAAAGTTTTGTGTTTTTTTTTAATTAAAAAAAAACACACAAAAAAACCCAAAACAAAAACAAAACAAAAAAACTCCATGTGCCCATTGACATTATTCAAAGTCAAACCCAAGAACTTGGCCTATGTCATTCCAAGCCACTGTGGATTCAGGTCCCCAGTAACTGGCTTCAGAAATACTCCTTTTGGATATGTCCTTGACAACTGATTTACAACTCTACCTGTGCCTGTATACTGGAAGATTAAGTCTTTTTAGCCTAGAATTTATACTTGTTTCCTTATGGCCGCTCTCAAGTGCCTTGAAGATTCATAATGTACACAAGGGTGATCTCTCCATGTAGACTTTGAGTGCTTTCAGAACAGGGACAAGACCTACTATGTATTTCCTATTCCTTTTAGAGCTTAGTATAACTGTCTTCGTGCGAGAGATATTTGTTAATTTTAAGATGATGTCTTCTAGAAAGGTTAGGGAGCTCATTACGAGAATGTCGTTAAAAAAAAAAAACAGTAAGGGTAGACGAATACCCAAAGAGCATGGCATACACTAGATGCATCTCTCATCACATATTAGGACCAACTGATGGCAAATCGTAGGAACAGTGGTGAAAAAAAAACAGACTATTTAATCCACTTGTAAGGCTCCAATTTCTATGTTTGTTCCAGGGACTCCCAATTTGTATTTTCAGCACAGCCTGCTGCTCTTCACAGTTACCATCTATTAAGTGCTAACCTGGATGTCTCAGAGGTCCTCTACACTCTAAATTATCAAAGCTGAGCTCCATTAGCCCCTAAAATATCAGTTCCACAAGAACTGGGCTTTTGTCTTGTTACTTTTGGATCTCAGGACTTAAAATAGTGCCTGGCATTCAGTGAGTGCCCAGTAAAGATTTCTGGAACGAAGTAACAACAGAAAGATAAATGAATACTTCTCCGGAAGGCAAGGTCTTCCACTAATGTCACACAAGTTACAAGTGAGTTCTCTACCACTTAACAGTTAAGACCAAACCCTACATCTCTGCCCGGTATCTTACCTTCCAGCCTCCTTTCTGTCTTATCAAATTGCCTTCTCCGCAGCCTCATCCCCATCAGCCTCTACAAATACTCCAACTCTACTAACACAGAACAAAGTCGTCTATATTACACAAGTATCCTTATTATATAAGGTCACCTATAAATCTGTTCACAGTCCACTTCTGCAGCCCTAAATCCCACTCTGTACTCCTGTAATCTTGAATATCCTAGAGCTCCAACTCACACTGTACCTTCTCACTGGGCCTTTGCTGAAACATCCTTCCCCATCCCCGGAGAGGCCCACTTTAGCCTACCTACAGCTTCTTTATCCTTCAGTTTCCAGTGCAGGTGTTGTCTCCACCATGAAGCCTTTTCCTGGTACTCTAATCACCCAGGCAAAGTATTCTTCCGCTATGCTCTCACTTAAGCTGCACTTTCCCAAACATTTTTAAATCTTGGAAAACACAGAAAATGGTTGTGGGCAGATGGACAAGGCTGTGCACAGCCATAAGGATCTAGCCTAGGTCTCTGGCCCCCACAATTATGATGCAGTGACATCTGGGTTCAGTTGTCACCCATTTGTGGCCTACCAGCATGGCATGCCACACTGGACAGAAGCTCTGCTTTAACCAAGGTTTTATCATTACATTCACTCTACTGTACCATATTTATTTGTGTTTGTATTTGTCTCTCACTGAACCTGTAAACTCTCAAGGGAAAAGAAACTTGTATTCTTATTGCTCGTGTTTTAAATTATCATATACCAAAACTGCTTTTTTTGTGTTAAGCTCTTTAAATATTTCCCATGTATAGAGTCATTTAACCATGGCCACAGTCATGACACAGAACAGGCCTATCACCTAAGGAGCTGTCGCACTCTTCCCAAAACTATAACCCTTGACATCCACTGTTCCATGTCACTACAGTTTTGTGTTTTTAAGAATGTCTTACAAATGGATTATGCATTGCATGACCTTTCGATACCAGCTTCTTTCACTTAGCACAATGGCTTTAACACTCATCCAATTTGTTGCATGTATTTAATAGTTTGCTCCTTTTTATTACTTAGTAGTATTCCATTACAAGCTATTTATCCATTGAAGGATATTTAGGTGTTTCTAGTCTGAGGCAATTTTGCTATGTTTGTTATAATAACCATGAAAAGGTTTTTCCTGTGAAATTAAGTTTTCTTTCTTTTTTTTTTTTTTTGTGGTGCCGGGGATCGAACTCAGGGCCTTGTGCTTGCAAGGCAAGCACTCTAATCACTGATCTAAATCTCCAGCCCCGAAATTAAGTTTTCATTCCTCTAAATATCCAGGAATGGGAATCACATCAGTCTAACAGCAAATATATTTTTAGCATTATAAGAAATTGCCAAACTGTCTCCAAAATGGCTACACCATTTTGTTGGCAAAATGTGCTTGGCAAAGTGAGAGTCCTAATTGTTCCACATCCTTGTCAGCACTTGGCATTGTCAGAATTTTTATTTTAGCCATTCTAACAGGTGTGGTGTGATGACTCATTGTAGCCTTGTCTTTCTCTTTGTACTCCAGTAGTTTGCATAGTGGTAGGTTCCCAATAAATATTTAATGAACTGAAACAAACTCATCCAGTTTTTAATTTCTATGTTAAAATTCACTAGTTTTCATCATATTTTCAGTAAGCTCTGTGCTTATAAACAGAGAAGTTGCACTGGATAAATATTTTAAACTCCCTCTTCCCTCCTGTACTCCTTCCTCTACCCAAGTCCAGAATGAATCATTCTGCCAATTAGAATGTTACAGCACTATAACTACAACTCTCACTCAAACTGAACGTGGAGGCTTGCAAACAAGATGGTTTTGAAAGGTCCTACTCTTGATGCTGCTAGTACTAACAGTAAGAATCACCATTGGTAATTAAATCATTGGACAAGTCAGGCACTGTGCTAGGAGCTGATCCTATAGTAACTCACTTGTCCCTCCCACACTATGAGATAGGTTTTCTCTTCATTTTGCAAATGTGGGGCCTGAAGCTTAATGAAGCTTAAAAGCTTGCTTGACATCATACAGCCTATAAGACAGTGAAGGCACCAGGGTACACACTAAGGTCAGGCTGGTTCCAAAAACCATGCTCCTAACCATTTCATGTAGCTGATTTAGTAGACAAAGGAACTAGCTGCTCTTTCTTTAATCAACACCACCACAACAAAAATCTCAAGCCACTTAATTTTGAAGCATTAGAAGTCTTTCAGAGGGTTGGGGATTTAGCTCAAGTGGTAGAGCGCTTGCCTAGCAACCACAAGGCCCTGAGTTCAATCCCCAGCACCAAAAAGAAAAAAGAAAAAAAAGAAAGAAAAAGAAGAAGTCTTTCAGAAAGTAAACATTGGGGTTGGGGATTTAGCTCAGTGGTAGAGCGCTTGTCTAGCAAGCACAAGGCCTGAGTTCGATCCCCAGCACCAAAAAAAAAAAAAAAAAAAAAAAACAACCCAGAAAGTAAACATTTTCTTCACATCAATCTTATAATAGCCCCTTCAAGGTCAGCCATGAGACCCGTGGGAGGAGCCTCAGTCTGGGGAACTTGAACTGCGTGACTAGAGCATAAACTAATGCCTCAGATCTTATTCCTATGAAGCCAACAGCACATGTGAGACTCAACTGAGCAAACCAGACTAGCACCAATTGTGACTCCATGAGTATTACACCTGTTATCAAATCTTGAACCAATTACTTAGAACCACACTTGAGAACATCAAGCTTTGGAGGCCTCAGCTAACATTATAATAATGGCTTCTTTTTATGTTGATTCATAAAAACAAAGTAGTATTGTGCATATGAAAGACAAAAGAAACAATATACCAACCTGGATCATCTTATGACTATACAATGATTAAAGCACATCCAGCATTAAAAAAGAACTCCAGTCTTTCGAGACATACCTAGCAATAATTCTAGTACATGTGCTGCCGAAGCAAGCGCCCCAGCAATAATTCTAATAGAACAAGACATAACAAAACCTCTCACTAGATACAGAGTCTGTGGTTTGGCTTTAATATTCTGATTTCAAACATTCCTTACCCCCTTTTGTTATCTACTTTCTCCCAAATCCACAAACAGTATGCTTTGGTGAGCCTAACACTCAAATCTATTCTTCAAATGTTAATGGCTGAGCAAGATAAAAGGCACAAATACCAGGATTTCATGTTCTAAGTGGTCACTTTCCATAGGCCAAATGTTCAATTATTTTACCCTTTAAGTACGAAATCAGGAAAGGAATACGTATATTAAGAGGAAAGTTATCCAATGAAATTATGTCACAAGCAAACTGTAGCATTTGAGGGTCAGAGTAGTTAGTGCCAAAATGTCAGATTCATGCGTTTTGGTCCCACAGAATGACAATATCAATTTCTAAATTTACTTATAATGAATTGCATAGCAGAAAGAGCTTTCATTTGCCCTCATCTCAAAACTGTTCTAAACAAATAGTGCCACCAAGTAATTATTGTCATAGAAAATTACAGCAACTCTAAAAAATATTTGGCTCAAAGTTCCGAGTAGTAGAAATCAAGGGCAATGATTCTGATGAACTCAGAGAGCTTCCCTTAGCTTGTGGCAGTTCCTCTATACTTCAACTTGCACATAATGTTCTCATTGCAATGTTTAAACACTCAATAATCACAGAACCTACAGCAGAAATATCTTTTAAACAAATTCATAAATGGCTTATAATACACAGCGCCAGTGATTAATGAGAAAATACTAAATAGCAGAATGACTGGAAACTTTCCAATCAGCATTCCAAAGTGTGTGCTTTACTGATGAATTTCTCATACTTGAAAGTTAGACAAACCTACGAAAAAAAATTACATATTTATAAAAACCGGAAGCCACTCAGCAACCATCTAAACTTTCTATAAAATTGTGTTTTTTCTCAAAGGAGAAAAACGTATTTATCAAGACCACTGAACATAAAGAAGCAGTTAAATACAAACCAATTTGCATAGTCAGCTTTAACACTTTTTTGTTTAAAAATCAAAACTTTTCATACTGACAGACACATCTGTCACTGAGAAGATACCATTTTTAAAAGAAAATAAACAGAGCGCAATCCAATTTCCCTTGCAAAATTTGCGGTCCAAAGTTTACTGTGAATTATAGCCTATTATTATACCACATATAAGAACAAGCAGCTAAAATCAGTTTCTCTTTTCCCAAAAGTGCCTCTGGACATTTGTTCTTATGAAATAAACAACCGAAGCAGTGTTTACTTTTGTCCTTTTGTTTTACAGGCTATTCCTGCCTGGCTTCCAACACTCTTTCTAAACAAAACTCAGAATGACCTCATCACCTTTCTGTCAAAGACATCACTCTTGTAGAATTCTGAGATGTGGCTCCTAATTCCTGTTCAAATACTTGTACCCCCAACTGAATAGCAGGAGCTAATCTCAGAATACAATGATAAGACCCCCTTTGTACTTTTACTTGAAGACCATTACTCACTGGCAAATATGCTCTCCTTCATCCTCTGCCACCTTGCCGAAACCCCAGGGAACGGAGAAGGTCTGCCAATTTTCTCCTTCAAGGTCCTCCTCCATGGTAGGAAGCCAAGACAGCCCACCTTTTCCTGAGGATGGAAAGAAAGAATCCTCTTCTTAATTCTTTTACAGGAAGAATGTTTGTATCATAACAAACAACTGCTATCCAAGAAGAGTGAGAGGAGGAGGAAAAGAAGAATCGATACCGATAGGCCAATCATATTTCATCACTCAGCTACTTGGAAACCAGATATGCTTAAACACTCGTGTGCTTTGAGAGACTTGAGGTTGCAAAAAGGAGTAGCTCTGTCTTTTGTAAATTATTAACAGAGACTTTTTCTCTGACTGCAAGCAAAAATGCACAGGCTACTTATTTAAGAAAAAGGCAATTAGATCAGGCACACAGCACAAAAACGTACAAGTGCAGAAACAAGAGTTCTGGTCAAAGTGCTGCCATTAACCCCTCTGAATCAGGACAGCCCTCGAAGTTAAAATCCAAGTGATAGTACCCTGGGAATGAAGTGGCAACTTCTGAAGGTCCGAAGAGGCTATACTGCAGTTTTAGCACTTGTCTTTGATGAAAATGAGTATTCTTCCCCATGGGAAAATTCATTATGGGATACTTGGCGCTCCAAACTGGAATGGAGCCACCTGCGTGCAGTTCTTACATACCCCCTAGATCTCGCAGTGCTGCTTAACTTCTCCCCTGGCTTTCTTGAGTTTCATCCCAATTTGAAATTTAACACACTACCTTAAAGCTATTTGAAAGTTGCCAACGTTAATGCTAGAGCCTACCCAGTAATCTAAACTCAGTGGGAAAATGCTGATCCAGAAAGCACGCAGAAAGCATCAGCTTCCCATGACAAGGAGCATACTCTATTAGGCAATATGAAATGCCTCTTTTTTCTTTAGAACAGGATTTTTTAACCTGAGCATTATTGTTGTTTGGAGTTGAATATTTATTTGTTCTGGTGGTGCTGGCCTGTACCTTGTAGGTAGATTAGCAACAACCCTGATCTCTACCTAGGAGCTACCAGTACTATCTCCTCCATTGTGACAACAGAAAATGCCTGCAGACATGGGCAAATAGCCCCTGGGAAGCAGAATGTCCCCAGTAGAAAACGCTGCTCTAGACATATTTCTTTAGTTCAGCTGTTCAAAAAAATAAGGAAAGTCACTGAGAGGTTTCATGGGAATGTTACATTTGAGATGGGCTTATGCCAAAGGCAGATGGTAGGTAAACAGTCAAGACTTTGAGGGAAACACAGGGCTCATATGCCCAAGTGCAGGTGGTTAATTACTTGTCAAAATGGAGACACATCGAAGCTGGGAGAATATCAACTCTCCAATGACATTTGCCAAACCTCACACTACCATAGTTTCCAAATTTCCAAAACATATTTGGAATACGCTCACTTCTCCTTAGTCATATATTCTTTTTTATACCTTGCTTTCTGTCATCCCATTGCAAACAGGATTTGTTCTGGCACACTGTTCCTAGCTGATCCTTGACAGCAAAGCAAATCAAGGCAGAAATAATGAGGACATAAATCCCCTGCCTAGTTGTGTAACCTTAACCAACCCTAGTTGGAATGCTTCCTTAAAAGCCTTAAAAAGGGAGAAAAGTCTTTCAATTAAATACACTAACAGCAGTCTATTTAAATCTAACACTCAGAAAATTAGGTGGATGGTTTCGCAAGCAAAAGTGCAGTTCAGCAAGTCCACAGGTGATAGTATCTCATTAAGAAGAATGACATGCTGGAGGGAGAAACAGTGCAGAGGGGAAGTTGTGCTGGGAGTAGGGGTGATCAAAAGGAAGGTGAGTTCCTCAGCTGGTAAACTGTGCCAGCATGGCTTTCTCTCCACTCCAGGGCTTACTTTGGAGATTACCGGAGAGAGTCAGTTGCTGAAGGACTGAAATTTGTGCTTTGAGGTTCCTGTGGGAAAATGGAATTAAGTGGACAGGAAGGGGAGGTGCTCTGTTTCATTTTCTTTGAGAAAAAAGTGGGGGTAAGAGATTGTAACATAGCAGGATGGTGCTCTGAGATGAGAACTGTGTTCCTCACTAAGGACTGGATTCTAGGAGGAGGAAGCTGCTGGCTTGGGAAATGTCCAGAGTGTCCAGAGTGACCCGACAGAAGAAGTGGATCTTCTGCTTCAAGCTGGGTCTACAGAGCAAGAGCTGCGAGAAACCACATCTCTTATTTCTAGCATTTTTCCCAGATCTATTCTTTGGCAGTATGTTGGGAATTTTTGTTGATGTTGTTGTTGTCATTTTTAACTTGGAAGCGCTTACTTCGTAGTAATGTTGAAAGCTACCAACTGGGTGACTGCATTTTTATATCATAGCTGGTTACACCTACCAACTGGCCTGCGTGACAGCAAACATGAGAGAATTAGATCACATGTCCCTACCCTAAAAAAGTTTATATTTTAGGATTATACTAAGATAAGAAAACACTCCATGTGCAGCATATTTGAAATTTTTTATTTCATGTTTTAATTTTTCATAAAATTGAATTTTGGGGGGGTGCTGGGGATCGAACTCAGGGCCTTGCGCTTGCTGGGCATCGAACTCAGGCCTTGCGCTTGCTGGGCAAGCACTCTATCACTTGAGCTAAATCCCCAACCCAGATTATTTTGCCTAGTTAAAAACAGAAGGTATATTTTAATTGCAAGCTTTTAAAGTTAGTTATGAACATAATCATCTTTTTTGGACTGGCCAATAGAAAAATAAGTTACACTACTTTTTATACTTTTTTATACTAAGGAAATAATTTTATAACCCCATTAAGGCAGGTGTTGAGAATTATTTAAAGTTGTTCAGATAAAGTCCTTAATCCTTAGCCTGCCATTCAAGGCCCCTGCCTTCTCTTTTTGGCTTATTTCCTGGCCCTTCCTCACTTTTTCCTGTTCTGATCCTTTCCTATGATGCCTGCTGCTTTATTTAAGGGAACAAATCTCCCTTCCTCAGTAATTCTGAACGGTTCTGTTCCTCGGTCAAAGCTGCTATCATCCTCTGCCTTCCACTACTGTGGTTGTTACTTCTGGTTGAGGTCAAGTCCGACAAAAGTAACAAGTTTTATCTACTATAACCTAGAACAGCAGACTAGTTCAGAGCAGGCTTTCTAGAACAAAAAAATCAAAATAAGTAAGTCATTATTTCTCCTACTAGATTATAAATTTTGCAAAGGCCAAAAACTCACCAAGTCATGCGGTATTTAACATGTGGCATAAAGCTCAAAAAAACTGTTACTACATAAAAGTGAAGAAATGTTTCCTTAAAAATACATCTGAAAAAAAAAATACACCTGAAGGGTTGGGAATTTAGCTCACCGGTAGAGCAACTGCCTAGCAAGTGTAAGGCCCTGAGTTCCATCCCCAGCAAAAAAAACAAAAACAAAAACAAAAAACACCTGAATCCCCTTGATGATTCTCCTTGATTCTATGTATCTTGCTATTTCTATTATTTTTATGTGTGTTTTTGCTCTGGAATGATATTCTTTCATGAAGTAATATATGACTTACATCCATGTCATTGAATCATAAACATTTTTTATATAGTCTAGATACCCGTGTTTTGGTGAGTATGTTGAAAATATTTTCTCCCACTTGCCTTTTTTTTCATTTTCAGGTACCTTTTTTTTTTTTTTTTTTGGTGCTGGGGATTGAACTCACGGCCTTGTGCTTGTTAGGCAAGCCCGCTAACCACTGAGGTAAATCTTAACCCTTTTTTTTCATTTTCAGAAGTATCTTTTGAAGAGCATCTCTTAAAATTTAATCGAGTCTAATCTATCTGCTTTTGTTTTTAATAATGTTTACTTTTGTGTCTTATTTTATATTTACCAAAGCCAAGGCCACTAAGATTTTGTTGTTTTCTTCTAAAATTTCTGTAGTTGTGACTCCTACATTCAAGAACTTTGCTCTGTTTTGAGATTAATTTTTATATATGGCATGTTGTGTGGGTGGAAATTCATTTTCTCAGATATGGCTATCCAGTTTTGCCAGCATCATTTGTTAAAGAAATTATCCTTTCTGCATTGAGTTGCCTTGGCACCTTTGTTCCAAATGAACTGGCCACACATCTGAAGGTCTATTTCTGGGCTTTATTTTATTCCATTAGCCTATATGCCTATCTTTTCACCAGTTATGCAATGTCTCGTTAGGTGCAGCCTAGAAGTCAAATTGTCTAAGTCCTCCAACTTTTTTTGTTTTGTCATTTTTCTTTTGGTTTTGGTGGTTCTGGGCATCAAATCCAAGGTCTCCCATTTGCTAGGTAGTTCATCTACCACTGAACTACATCCCTGGCCCTCAACCTTGGTATTCTTTATGTGCATACTGCATAGGTTTCATCTACCATGAGGTGCTGGTACATGTACACAACACATCTTAATTCTTTTTAAAAGTTATTTGGACTATTCTTGGTCCCTTGTATTTCCATATCAATTTTACAATTAGCTTATTAATTTCTACAAAAGGGCCTGCTGGATTGTAATTGGGATTGTGTGGGATCAGTGACATCTAAACAATACTGAGTTTTCTGATTCAGGGATATAGTCTATTCCCCCATTCAGCTTTCTTCAGCAATACTGTATAGTGCCCCATGTGCAGCTGTGGCACATTTGTTAAAGTTGGCCTAAGTATCTCATATTTCTTGGTGTTATTATAAAATGTTATTCTTTTAATTTCTGATTGTTCATCGCTATAGTAACATTGTATATATAATTTTGCTAAACTCACTTATTGTTCTAGTAAGCTTCTGTAGATACTTTAGAATTTTCCACATAATCACATAACCTGCAACTGCAATCTACTTTACTTCTTCCTTTTCTAATCCATTTTTGTGGGATGAGAATATAATTAAATCATTGATGCTTCACTTGGTACGATGCATATACAATATTATTTTTATTAGTCCAAGTTTGCAGTACAGAATGATTACATTCATCTTGAGGAGTTGGTGTGGGTACATAACACATCTTAATTCTTTTTATGTCCTCATCTCCTCCCTTTCCTCCCAGCTACATTGTTTTTCGTACCCTCTCCCTCCTCTCCTTCCACCTTTTTAAAATTTTATTTATATTTTAAAATGTTTCCTATTATCTATCTTTTATTTTGTTCTTTATATTTTGGGTTTCTCATGTAAAAGAAACCATGCAATATTTAAGCGTGTGTGTCTGATTTCTTTCACTTAACATTATGGTCTCAAGGTGCATCTTACATCCCAGCCATTCTTATTCTTGCCTTAATGTACTGGCTAGAACTCTATCGTGATGAATATAGGTGGTAAGAGTGGAAATCCGTGATTTGCTCCCGAACTTAGGGGAAAGAATTCTTAAATAGTCTTGAGGGTTGACAGAATGAATTTTATGAAAATTTCAAAAGTGCAGTCTTCAACAGTGTGGGATGTAGAGAAAATATCTTTGTGTTCTGCACAATTGGAGCTTTTCAGATATATACCTAGGAGCAGGATTGCTGTGTCATATGGAATTTCTATGGTTGATATTTTGAGGAACCATTAAACTGTTTTCCACAGTAACTACACCACATTCCCAACCAGTAATGCATGGAGCTTCCAATTTCTCCACATCTTCACCAACACTTCTTGTTTTACATTTTGCTCCAATTTTGCACATTCTTAGCTCTTCAGCAATTTTATTATTTAAAAACATTGTTTATCCAGAGAGTGGGTCCAAGCATCTGAACCTGCTTTAATATTGATTGTTGCCCTTTTTCATATGGCTGAGACAGCGTGGACACAGGTGAGTACATTAACTTCAAAAATACATCATCTACAGGGAAAAACTATTTTAAATTGAAACTACCCTTTGGGAAGCAGTTTGTTTGCTGTTTAGTGAAAATGTTTTTCACTAGTAACAATGAAAGCCGGCATTAACAAAAGTTGAAGAGAAGCTGGCATTACTTTTGTGTTACCTACATGCTATCACTTACCTTTTTATGTGCCTTTGTTTTCTCTGTGAAAGTAAAGAAAATACCACATACCTTGCTGAGAAAAAAAAATCTTTCTCAACTTTGAACTTACACTTAGAATTAATGAACACAGAATGAGATTTTATCCTTCCTTTTACCTTCCCGGAAGAAAGAAAAGGAAATGTCATTAAAAACGTAAATTGATTACAGTCCTCTGAAATCGAATGGGAAATTTTCCTCCCAAACTCTTTCTCTCAGTCTAAATGCTTCAGTAATATTGTTCAAGGTTCAGATAAGTTGGCTATTAAGTAAATTGACTTTGACTATACAAGTGGCATTCAAAAACCTGTCTAGCCATGAAAGATTTAAGTTGAATTATACTGGTAATGAAAAATGAGGAAAGGATTAGAAAAGCTCATTACTTAGAATTCACATACTAATTCATATTTTTTATTCATCTATATTCATATGCAAGTCATTGCTCAAAGAGACCTTATGATTTTGCAGTGGGCACACACCACTCTCCATAAAACCCACAGTGGCAGAATTTCGTATCTCCATCAATCTTCCTTTCCTATCATTCTTTCAGTGTTTACTGAGAACCAAAATTGAGTCAGGCATTGTATTAGGCGGTAGAGCTAGAGAAATGAATAATGGCCTCTGTAGATTCTGGCAACTGCAGCATGTCCCTCCCCACAATGTTTGATACAGCTGGTTGCAGTTTTGTTAATACCTGATATTTGCCTTCCTGTCTGAGCCCTTTGAATTGATACTTCCTCATCCACCAGCCCACACCCATCTACTTGATTCTTGATCCAGTTTTATCTCCGGATGGGTGGTTCATTCCCTCCACGTTCCACATCTTCTAATCTAGTCCCAACTCACCCTCCTCTTCCCCAGATCTGGAAGTCAATTTAGCTACAATGTCCACTGCCCCCAACGTGAGTTGGGGTTAAACATGACAGCTAAAATACAGGACTTTCATTATGTTCGAATTCAAATAAACAATGAAACTTTTAGTATATCTCATGCAATATTTAGGATGGAACATACTTATAATAAACAATTATGTTTTGTTATATTAAATTCAGATTTAACTAAAGTCCTGTGTTTTTATTTGGTAAATCTGGCAACCCTCATGGGCCAAATAAAACACATTCCTCAAGGAACTGCCCCCTGGGAATTAAAAACGCACGTGGCCCTACTAGATTAATCACAATAGAACTTGCTTGGAGCTGGCCTTAGTTGGGTCTCCCAGATGTAGCCCCCAAGATAGAGATCTGAGTGCAAGTTGTTTATTTGGGAGATAACATTAGGAAGGAAAGGGAAGGAAGCCAACACAGTGTGAATTAACCAACAAGTTACTGCTGTGGGTAGGTGAGAATTAACTTCGAAAGTTATCCCCATCACCAAGGGACAGGATGCTGGGGATTCTTTCTTCACCTCACATTTGGCATTAATTGAGGGCCACTCTTGGGGAATTGAACGCCCCTGCATTTCTGCCCAAGTGTGTCTCAGAAGCCAAATGAAAGCCCCTGGCAGAGAATCATAGGTGTCTGCAGCAGAAGCCAGTATGTAAAGATGGCGAATGCCAAAGAGATGTGAGCAGGCACTGCTGTGACAGCATCTGCTAGTGTGAAATCTCTGGAGCATGAGCCCCATATAAACGGAATTAATTTGGGGCTTGAATGCAAGTCCAAAAATCACGGCAAGTAAAAACTAAGACTTCAAAGACGGTGCGGTCCAATTTCTTTATTTCACATGTTGGACTATTATGCTCAGAGAGTTTCTTGTCCAAAATGCTATTTTTACTACCTCCAGGTCACCCGGAACAGTGATGGATGATTTGCAAAGAATTTTCACATTTCATAGACCCCATGCCTTACTATTCTCATATCTCATGGAAGAAGCAGTTCTTCGAGTTTTGTTCTGAGGAGGGTGTGGGGCAAACAGCAGTTAAAGGAGCCCTTCTTCTCATCATGAGCTGAAAATCCAGCCACCTGCTTGGGTCCGGAAGTCAGAGCAGTGTATGCATCAGGAATCAGGCTCTCCTTTTTGGGGTGCGGGGGGTGCTGGGGATCAAACTCAGGGCCTTGCACTTGCTTAGCAAATGCTCTACCAAAGGAATTGGGCTCTTGTATGCAGAGGCTATCCTGTTCCCATGCCGTGCCACTGCCTTTTGTTTTGCCCTATCCTTAGATCAAAATGCCTGACCTTCCCCATCCATGAACACACCCACATGAAGAAGTCACCTGGGGAAAGAAGAGGCACCTCCAGGTAGTACCAGCCTGGGGTCTCCTCTCTATGCCACCATTCTGCTAATTCTGTAGGAAAGTTCTAACCCAAACTAGAGAAGTGAACAGAAATCTGGATCGGATTATCTCCCAACCTTTGGGGTGAAAATCAAGTGGAATCATGGTAAAAGGTGCCTAAATTCCTATAAATTTGCCATTTATTAAAATTAACAAGGGGCTGGTGATTGATTAGAGTGCTTGTTTCACAAGCACAAGGCCCAGAGTTTGATCCCCAGCACACACACACACACACAAAAAAAAAAATTAACAAGAAACTGAGGTTTTCCAGCTCCTGGCACAGAACTGCTACATAGTTACATGCTCAATAAATGTTTAATGAATGAAGGACAGAGTGCCTGAATTGCAACTTACTGTTTATTTTCGTATAGCAATTTAAAGAATTTTACTTCTTTTTATACAGCTTCTTAGCAACCGTTGACTGCATGATTTGAAGGTGATGATCATATTCTGTGACCCATGATATAGGGGGCAGTTTAATAGTAATAAGGAAGAAATGACAAGCACAGGAAGAAACAGCCAATGCAAATTTTATAACCTGAGCAAAACTTGCGGATCTAATGATCTTTGAAAGGTATATGAGGTTTCTATTTACTTAAGTATTTAATAACTTAAACCAAAACAAGACAACCAATCAAGATTCTAACTTAATAAAGATTTTTCTTGACAAATCAGTTTTTCTCCTGTGATACTGATTAATAATTTTCTTACTTGGTCCATAAATGACCTCACAGCAAGTCAAAGAAATCCAATTGGGATTTTAATGCTATATTAACATTATTTCTCACTTCTTAACTCAATATGTTGAACCCACACATAAAGCATTATAGATTATAAGTGAACCCATTTATCAGAGTGCTCAGAGTTCCTTTGCAATTAGTAAGGCCCCTGGGAAAAGCAAGCAGAAGATACTAGGCAACATAATGAGGCTTTGCTCTAAGTGCTTCAACACTAAACCACAGAAATGAACTCAACCTGGAATACTCCAGGTCTTGAAGATCTTTATGGTAAAATCTTTACGTCCATTTAATTGGAGCATAACTTCTTAAAATCATAGCTGAGAAGTGAATGTAACCTTAAATCAGTATCTCCTTGAATTTCTTTGTAAACACAGTATCTTAGATTCCAGGGACTCTGAACACAATCCCTGAAAAGGATGTCAGACACCATTAAGTCCATTCGACTCATTTTACAAATGTTGAAATCAACACCCAGAGAAGTGAAATGACATTCTACAGCCCAGGGTTCACTAAGTCTTTCCAATAAGGGACCAGATATGGTAAATATTTCAGGTTTTGTGGTCCATATCATCTCTGTTGCCCTGCTGTTGTCATGTGTAAGATAACATTTAAACAAATGAGCACGAGGGTGGTTGTGCTCCAACAAAACGTTATTTACAAAAAGTAGAGGGAGCCTGGAATTGGCCCATGGGCTATAGTTTACCGAAACCAGAGACAGGCCAGATCCAGCTCCTGTGATTTGCTTTATTTCTTTTATTTATTTATTTATTCATTCATTCATCTGAGACATAAGGCAGTATTGGCAGAGAATTCTACTGTAGCTGATATGGTTGACTCCAAGTTCAGACTGTAGTATTTAGTCTACATGGATAAATTTTAGCTATATCTACTAATTATGCCTCAAGCAAACATCTTCAGGAGGAAATCAAATTTCTGATCATGGAAATTATCTGTGATACACAAAAATATGATTTCCTATAGAGCTAATAACATAACAATTCTGCATTTGTAGGCCTGCTCTCCCAAATTCATAGGTGGCCTAGTAATTTTATTAGCAAATGTGAGCTATAAGGATTTCTGCAACTAGCCTCCCTACCTAGCCCCTAATTCATGCAAGTTTATTCCAGGGAGTTCTTATAGCATTTGGTTCATTTTCTGCCCTCCCATACTTCTTTTTTTTTTTGTGGTGCCGGGGATCGAACTCAGGGCCTTGTGCTTGCAACGCAAGCACTCTAATCACTGAGCTAAATCCCCAGCCCCCTTCCCATACTTCTTAATACATTATCTCTGCTAAATGATGTCATGGCTAGGAACCGGTTTCAGAAATAAAAAAGGCTGGATTCTAAGGGATTGATCTGGGTGAAGCAGAGGGACTGGAGAGGGTTCAGTCATTTGCTGAATCTTTCCACAAATACTTATCAGCCTTGACAGCATTCTGGGAATATAGAGCTGAACAGTAGAGACAAGAGTCCTGTTCTAGAAAAGTTTAAAGTACAATGAGGGACACTAAGTAAATATTGATAAGTTCTGTAACAAAATAAACAAAAGAGAGTAATGGAATAGAGCATGGGGATCTTAGTTGCAGCTTAGCTGGATTTTAGTTGGATCTTAGTTGAGTAAGAACCACTGGCATAAATGTCATGACATGGATCTTGTTTGATACATTTAGTGTGGTTAGATGAGGGCAGGTGGATAAGAACAGTAGTATTCTGAAACAAGGTCACAACAGAAGTCAGGGATAGCTGAAGCTCCTGGCCATCATGCCTATGAGCCAACAACTGCAAAGCAAGGACCGTGCTCTACACAGCATGATCCAAGATGACCCACTGGGGTGTAGGACGAAATACTGGCACTTTGATTTCAATGTGTTTTTGTCTAAAAATGAAGAAATTGAGCTTTGCTAATTAGGTCATAGAAAGATTACCACTTGCAGCCTCTCTCAGTCAGGATATCTGAAGGTGAAGGTCATAAACAGGTATGTTGCCAGAAATACCCTGAGGGAAAAGTTTCCAAGCAGTCTGTCAGGGCACCTGCAATTCGCTTGTTCTGCTGCAATTGATATATGCCGTGGCAAGTGAATTTCCAAACTGTATTCTCTAGTTGTAACTAAGCAAATCCTCACACAATACACAAATGATCTAAAAAGCTCTGTGCAAAGGAATCAAGGATTGAAAATAATGATAATTAATGCAAGCACAAAGGAAAGCAAGAAAATTGTAGAGTTTACATTTCTCCTCCTTCAATAGCCTACGGGTCCTGGATAAAAAAGTAATAATGACCTAATTTAACACTTCCAAAAGTATTTGACCGCCACATTTAACACCATGATTTAGTATTTAGATATGTACATAGATGTGTAAATATATACAGATATATAATCAAAATAGGAGCTTCTCAAAGCAATACTTAGTAGTAATTTCCTATAACACTTTGTCTTCTATTTTATTTTAAAACATTGGTTATTATTAATTTTATAATTCACATACAGGTAGTTGTGATGTACAGTTTGAAAAACACTCATACAATCAGGCCTACCTAACAAGAAATCAGTCAGAAGAAATCAAAATTAAGAACTTAAAATGGATTAACATCCATTACTGTCAGCCATCAGTGTCATCATGGAAATGGCTAATGGTGGCAGGAATTCACTTCAAGTTGAAAAGTATTTTAAAAACTTTTCAACTATGGGGCCGGGGATTTAGCTCAGTGGTTAGAGTGCTTACCTTGCAAGCACAAGGCCCTGAGTTCGATCCCCAGCACCAAAAAAAAAAAAAAAGAAAGAAAGAAAGAAAACCAGTACAAAAACTTTTCAACTAAACACCCAGACCATGAAACACAACACTACCACATTTTTTAGTAATATTAAAAACCATGAAATAACATTCAGTCCATCACCTGACAAAATTTTACTAAACTTGATACATGTTTAAAAACCTCTTTTGGGTTGGGGATTTAGCTCAAGTGGTAGAGTGCTTGCCTAGCAAGCTCAAGGCCCTGAGTTCAACCCTCAGCACACACAAACACAAAAAAACCCATTATACAAAAACCTCTTTTAAGCCAAGGCATGGTAGCACATGCCTATAACCCCCAATCTCGGGAGGCTGATGAGGCAGGAGGATCACCTCAAGTTTGAGGCCTCAAGTTTGGCTACATAGTGAGTTCGAAGCCAGCCTGAACTATATAGCAAGACCCTGCCTCACAAGAACCTAAATAAATAAATAAATAAATACGAACCTCTATTAAGACCTCTTAGTATATTAACTCAGTAGTATATGTAATTTGTAAAGATGCATACATACATAGACACACATGTATATCAACATGTATACCACATTTTATCTTACTGGGATGATGTATGGACAAATATATTTTAAGATCACCACCACAGTTTACAAAAGTTGTCTACCCTAGATCTTCAGTGGCCATCTGTGAATTTATACGACCCCCAAATGGAAGATTCTGCCTGTTCCCCTGTTTCTCCTACTCTTGCCTATATACAGTGTTCTCAGTCCTTTACTACCTTGAACTATTTACCTGGAAACTGTTAAATAAACCTATGGGAGACCATTGATTTGGACTGGGCTCTTACACTAGGTCCCAACAGAACAACCCAAAATGGAGTCACCCTTGCTAAGGTTCCATATCAGCAAAATGAAACATAAGCAGTTTACTTGTAAGATGTTATTTTCTGAGCAATCAGGAGATAAATAATGCCTAAATCCTATTAAGCCAGCAAGATTCCCCACAAGGCAATTTAACTCTGAAATGACCAACCCACATGTAGTTACACTTTCCAGCTTTCTTCAGCATTTTCTGCCTATAAAGCCCACCTTCTCTGTTCAGCTCATCAGAATTCCTTTCTATTTTTTAGACCAGATGTTGCCTAGTTCACGAATAGCTAATAAAAACACTTAGAACTTTAAAATACTTAACACTTTAGTTTTTGTGAAATTTGTATCTACTTTCTGAAGTCCTCATCCCCAAAAGCAAGTGATTAGTGAACACAAGACATCATAACCCAGGCCATATATCCATCATATGTCAAAGCTTTGTATGAACTGGTTCATTTTGACTCAATGTATTCACGCTTCGGACATTCCTTTAGAAAAATCAAATATGTGAAATGATCCAATGTATCCTAATCACCACTCAGTTACCAGCTTCATAATCTGCTGTGGCTAACAGTAATATCTCCGGAGAGGACACACCTGGACTAGTCATATTAGATATACAAAACTCAGCAAACATCTTCACCTCTCTATGCTTCCATTTCCATGTTTGTAAAAGGCTGAAAATACTAACTTCCCATTACTCCTGTTATTAGGACTAATTAGAGATCTATGGGCTATACTTTGGTGAAATGCTTGGTGCAGAATGAGGAGTCCAGGACCTGTAGTGATCACTGCTGTTTCTATCATTTGCTTCATTGTTGACATTTAGTTCTATGTGGCACATCTTTGTATGCTACATACAACTCACTTAGATGTACTTTTAAAAAACATCAATTCACATATTTTCACCTTCCTAAGAAGATACTGCCATCCTAATAATATTTGCAAGACAACGAAAACAATTGTTCAGTCTTGGGTCACCGTGTTTCATAGCCATCAGATCAACTCTCAAAATGGATATAAACACTCACCTGTACTTTTTTTCAAAGATGGTGAAAAGGAAGGGGAGGGTTTGGAATCTTGTATTTGATTCTCCACTCTATAAGTAATGCCAGGTCATTAAATCACTGATTTTTTTCTCTTGGTCTCTTTTCCATCCACCTGTAAGATAAACGATACTGTTACCAGAATCAAACCTATGGGCTGTTCCCCAGTCAAAGTGACCAAAGTTTGGCAGATGAGTATGGGTGGGAAAGAATCAGGTCTATTCAAAGCCAGCCCTGAAGCAGACAGAGGGACTAGATCCTCAAAGCTATATCTTCTGGGGTCTTACGAGTGCCAAGGGCTCTCCATCTCCACCCCTAACCCCAGGGACACTGGGGATTGAACCAAGGGCCCCACGCATGGTAGACCAACACTCTACCACTGAACCAAATATCCATCCATCCCAAATGCTTTTATGGAGTGGGATAAGGAGGTACAGCAAGCAGGAAGGGTACGTGCTAGGCGGGGTCTTCCTCACTTAGAGATACGTCTCTTTTTTCAGTCTGGGCAGAACTTCACAATAGACTTTAATTTCTTGCATCTAGTTAACTAAAACCTTAGGAAGGGCATCACAAAGGCCACCAGTTGTTCTGGGTTTTATGAAACTGGTAAAAGAAAATTTTAACCACCTAAACAGCTTCTCAGCAAAAAGCATTGGGAAGGGGCAGAAGGGTATAAGAGAGAGGGATCAAAGGAGCCCCTATTAAAATACCAGGTTTCAATGATCTTTCAGTAAAAAGTGTTGCACATTATTAAATAATAGCATAATTTACTCATTGCAAGAATTCTTTCCCTGGGAATATCAGAAATGGACACTCTTCTGACTTCTCTACCTACCTCTACTACTCTCAATTTAAACAATAATTTTACGGAACTACTGGAAAAAAAAACAAATTATAAGGCGTTTTCACATTTCGCTGCACAAGAACAAGAACTTATTTGAGAAAAGCCCACTTTACTATGAAGAAAAACACATTTTACCATAAATAAAAAGCAAGAATGCCAACAAGATCAGAGTTCAATCAATGGAAATGCCCAGTAAACTTCTTTGATTTTGGAATGCATCTTTGTTCTTTGTGGAAAAGCAGATGAGTTTAAATCTTGATGGATAAACAGGACATCATTCCCTGGCATATTCTCAGAGTAACAAAAGAATGACAAGATATTCATATAAAGACAAGAGGCTCAACTGCTTTGCATTTTCTGTATAACGCCCTTAGTCACAGTAGAGGAAACGTGCATGCATGCGTACACACACCCACA